>BMAW01105839.1:441293-468431 GCA_019974015.1 Nephila pilipes
GTGTGTGTCTATAAAAAATTCAGGAAATATGTTTGTTTAATATAGTTCCTCTACAAAAATTTTGAAAGTTTAATTATACATTAAGCATTCGAGTATCAGATACTGAAAACCTTATTCCTAAATTTTTAAAATAATTTTAAGCTCTTATAAAAATTTAATTAATTACCCATAATTATCGCAAGCATTCAAATATTTTGTACTTATGCATGTATTTAAGAGACTGAATGAAGCACTCTCTTAAATTTTCTCTGAATTACTATTTTCTTCACACAATATAATCGAAAAATTATACTATCAAATGGGTTAAATGAATAATTATAAAAAATGGAAATAAGGGAATATAGTTGATGCAAAAATACTATGAGAGTAAAATTAAAAACAATTTTAAAATATGTTGTTGTATTTTCCTATACTTGACAGTAAAAATTTTAAGAAATAATTAATAATAAACTTTAAAAAGATGGAATATTTATATAGGTATATCAAAGCAATTCATTAATTTTACTTTATAAATGTTAAATATATTTCAGTCAGTTATTATACGATTTCATTACGAAAAATGCTAAAATAAAATATTTTTTTAAAAAAATTGTGCATTAAATCAAATTTCAGAGCATAAAAGATTTATACATAATTCAAACTGAATAGTTTTTATATGACTGTATTCAATAAATTTTCAAAGTTGTTTAATAAACCATGTAAATTTGAGATCTTGGAAAACAAAAACACATACGTAACAACTCATTTGAAAATGTTACTTCGCATCGATTAAAACATTATCCAGTATAACTAATAAATTTAATATTCTGATATCCGCCTGTAACAAATATTAAAACTTTTTAATATTTACGTTTACAAAAAAAAGTTAAAATTTCAAATCAGGGACGAACAATATTCCTTACTGAGTTTTTTCCTGCACTTTTAACGGCCAGTGTGATCGAAACAGGATCAAAACGGAAGAGTTTAGAAAGACGTTTTAAGAAAACAGAAATAAAGGCTTTCTTTTGTTTATGTTGCTTTGGATGCAATATTGTTTTAAGCTACGAACAGAAAAGTCACAGAAAACAACAAAAATATTTAAAATAAGAAAAAAAAGGGGGGATAAAAAAAACACAACTCGTTATTACCAAGGATCGTCTTTCGCTTTCAAAATGAAAACTTTTTTTCACTCACAAGAAAAAAAACTATTCTTGAAACTTTATCCCTCATCGTTTACCCTTTATTGCTGAATTTCAAAAGAGTGTAATTTTTTTCTTACGGGACAGAAGTGGTATTTTTTCATCCTTTCGACCCGAATCAAGAAACAGGATTACGTTTTGCACGCAGTTCTTGTTCTCGTAGTTCCATTGATTATGGATGCGAGGGAAGAAAAAAACAGCACGAAAAAATAAATAAGATTGAAAACACCATCCGATCCTTTTGCTCCTCCTCATCCGTCGTCTTTCAGAAACATAGAAAAGGCGGGGGGCTTACAAAGTAGGGGGGCGAAGAAAAGTCATTTATTCGTAACGTTTCTCCTTTCAATTATTTTTTTAACTCATGAAACTTGACTTCAATGTCTTTTTTATTCCATTAAAATGTTTATATCAATCGAAAATAACCTTGAGGTTGCAGGGGGGGAAAGGCTATTAAACACATTTTTATGAGATTCGGAAACTATTTTTTTTTTGTAGAGTCAATCTTTGATCGGGTGGTCTAATTGCCTTAAAATAGCTTTGATGTTCCTTTTGAAGTGTATTTAAAATTTCCAGAAAACGCAGCAGTAGAATGCATATTAAAGTTTTTATAATTTGCTTTGTATTTATATTGTACATAGCATTTTATTTAGTGAACATCTTGAATGTTTATTTTAAATTTGTAACAGTGAATTTCTTTAATATACGTTACATTCATCAAATGTTCCCCGTTTACTATAACTAATTAAGACAGCTACAGAAATTTGTGTAACTTTTCTTGTTTTACAAAAACTAATGGAGTAATAATAACAATATAAATAGTAGTAATCACACTTTTAAGGAAGCATACATATGTAGTAAAGAAATTATTAATTCATTGTACTTATGTATTTTAATATATTTACATTAATGGAAAATATTTTTATAACAGTAAATAATTTTCCAAACAGTCATAATAATGCGGTTTTTTTTGGTTATCATGCGTAGAATAGGGTTAAATTATATATTACAAAAAATTAAAACTTCAATATATATATATATATATATATATATATATAATGATCGAATTTTATTGTATGTATGTATATATATATATCAGCTGTGAGATATTTCTGTCTTATTTCATATACTTTTGAAAATTTTACATAAACTTTATTTGGTCTAATATTACATTTTCAGCTATGAATTTAATTTTGAATATTTAATTTCTCAAATGTAAAAAAATACTTACATTTTAATCCTCAGAAAACTAATCTTATCTCATTTATATAATCAAAATTGTAGCATATACTTTGTGTAAATATATATAACTTTAAGAAATGTTACATACTTTGTTATTCTATGAATTCTAAAAAAAAATCATATGTAATGAAAAACATTTAACACGGAACTGCATAGGTCGGAAAAAAAATTTAGTATGAAAAGAATTAAATGTGAAGCAATGTGTGTGTACGCAAAAAAAAATCACCAATATCTTCGACATCGTCATATTTTATTAATTTCATTGCTAAAATTTACATTTGTAGATATACATACATTGAAAATTTATACACATATATCTTGTCCAGAACACCATATTAGAATCACTATTTACATTTTAAGTAATTACACATATTCAATAAAAACCGATTGTTTTTCCTAATATCCTCTTCAGCATCAAATCAACAAGAAATTGTTAGATATAATCGAATATCATTCTTTTTCAACTTTCGTTTCATCAACAGCTTTAAGAAGCTCAATCTTCATTTTAAGTGAAATAGCGGAACATTTTCCTCGCAATTTGTATGTCATTGTACACGTAAAAAATTAATTTATTAAAAATACAAAAAAAAAGACGAAATTCAACAAATTCGACACAAAATTAACATATTTGAAGCAAAATTCTCTGACTTCAACATTCCCATCAACGAATTCGAAAACTAACCGACTAGTAGGTTAAAATGTTTTGACAACAACACTGCCTCTACCTACCCAAATAAAAGCCATCACCTAGCAACAGTAACAATAATTATTTATTTTGTTCTGTCTAATGAAAAAAGATATGGGTCCGAAAAGCGAAATCGTTTTGCGTTAAGCAATTCTTGTTTCGGTTTCAAAGAAATGCATGAAATTACACGGTATTTTTGTCGACATTGAATTATTATTTTGTGTTAAACATTTTTCATTGTAAAATATATACTGTAACCTAACGTATCTTCCTAGTGTAACATCTTTCAATGAAGATGTTACACTAGGAATATAACTATTTCATAACTATTACTAGTTATAGCTATGCACTAGGAAGTAGCTAGGATTCATAATTATTTCTAATCATAAGAAATAGTTATGAATAGTTGTTTTAAGCATTCCGTTTTATTTTCGAATAGGAAAATGATTATTTGTTCAAATGCATTTATCCGAATTTAAAATTCGAAATACTACTCTAAACAAAACACCCCATTTTTGAGATTTTATAATAAGAAATTAAAACTATAATTAATATCGAGAACATTTAGGATATTTATGAAATATGAAATCAATATTTTCCCCTTCCATATTCATCTCTTAATAAAAATACAAAAAAAAGTTGAATATCTAAAAAGTGTTTATTTGAAAAAAGAAAAACGGAAGTATTTTAATTCGGTTTCCCAATATTCAATTTTTCTTCCGTTTAGTCATTCTAACCAAAGATATGATGCATATAATTTTATGCTTTCTGCTCCTAATTTGAAGAACTAACTTTAAATATCTTCATAATGATACATTTAATTCTATATTCTGGTTACTGAGACGGCTTCGACGAAGAAAATTGAGCTGATTTCATGCTATATTTAAAATATCCTTACTTTTTTTTAATTAAAAGCAATTGAAGGCATTTTTTTACTTTGGAATATCTGTAAATTTCAGTACCTGTTTATTTTAAGAAAATTGCATTTATAATCATAAGCAATTATGTATGAGGAGTTAATAATCAGTAGCTGTTCTCGCATTTTGTAAGTCTTGTGCATAGCTTTAAATGCTTCTTACATATTATCAACTGCATATATAGCTTTAAAAATTTACAAAGTACTTAAAAGCATAACATTCTATACATTGAGATTTTAAAAACTTAATTTAATAAAATTTTTAAACTTTTACAAATTGAGATTCAAATTTCCTGTAATTTTTATATAAATATTTTTCCATACCTAAAATTTGTGAGTATTTATTAAAAAAAATAGTAAGATTAATGCATTGAAAATAGCTTCATATCACAACGTGAAAAAATATCAGGTTTACGTATGTAGAAAATTTTGAGGAAAGTGAACCGGAATCCTAAAGAAAACATATTTTGAGAAAAACTCAAATAAAATATGTTTCACAATAATTTCCAATAAACATTTTAGAGCAATCCAGCATTATATTATAATTAATTGTACAGCTCTACATCCTTTTATAAGTCAATTATTTGAACTTTTAAATTCTAGATTATATTTTTTTAAAAAAAACTTTTGAATTCTATCTATGTATGCTTCGCAAACACGTATCATCGACAATTAACAGCATTTTCTTTACAAAATGCCAATACATGTGTCTTCCAATATTTTACTTACATTTCTTGTATAAGAATTTATGTTTTATAACGCATACAACATATAAAATAGGTTTGAAAGAAAGTGTATCCCTAAATCCTAGCATGCATTCAAAAAAAACACATTTTGAGAAAACACTTGTGTGTGCGTGCGTGCGTGCGCACTGTAAAATTACATTAACATACAATCCTCTGCGAATTCCAAAACCTGCGCTAATAACAAGTGCATCAGATTTATTGAAGTATTTGGAATTTTTCATATTCTTTACTAATTGGGAAACTATACTCAATTAATTGTTAATGTTATCAATATTTCGATCATCAAAAAGAACATCATTTAAAGTTTTTGCAGCAATCTTTATTTTCTTTCTAGAAATACAGATTTTATCACTGTTGATATCTAATACATCTTCATCAAGATCATTTGATTTCGGAATAAAATAGCCCTTACGCTTCCCAAAGATTTTGTACAAGGCAAAATCAGATGCAAATTGTGCAAAACTCAAGAAATCAATGAAAAACATATTAGAGAATGCATTGCAGGGTAGGAAAATTTTCAAAGTACGAAACTCGAAAATGAAGGAAAACAGAGTACAATAATATGTAAACACAACTGTTTTAATGATGTAAAAAACACAGTTATAATAGAACATAATAAGGAACTTAAAACTTTAAAATAAATTTTAAAAACTGAAGAGGGAACGCGTTTGAAAATCGTGCACCAAAAACATACCACGACCCCATTAGTAAAAAGGAGGCGTGTAACATTTGTTTACAATTTTAAAATTCAATTTTCGGACATTCTATAAATCCAATTCTTATAAATGATACATCTGCGGATTCATAAAGACGTTATTTATCGTTTAAAAGGAAAACAAAATAAAGAAAAAGTCTGAAACATTTTGGCATCTCATTTATCTCAAGATAACAATGAAAAAAGAATATTTATATCATCAAAAAATTTGCTTAATCATTATATTCTATAAACTTTAAGGAATTTTCATAGGTATGCAAATAACTGCAAATGGGAATACACGACAAAAGTTTTCATTCTGAGTCTTTAAAAGAAATCTACATTAATAATGCAAACATTTTTTTAAAAACTAAAATTTAAAAACCTAAATTCAATAAATTCAAAAACAAACAAATTCAGTAATACGAGAAGAAGTACAATAGCTCATAAATTTATCTACGCGCATTTTCTCCTTTCGATTTTAAGATTATTTCATATATTTTAAGCAGATAGTTATTAAATAACGAAACTATTTAAAAGCATTTGCATAACGCATATATTAAAAACTGAAAATGATATATAAATTAATAATCATATAGCTATAAAAAAAAACCTGATAAATATATCAGTCAACAATAATTATCAGTCAGTAACTATTTATTACTAACAATGAATATACAGATTATCATTGTTTAAGATCGCCAGTTTTCTTTGAATATTTTCATAGGAAGAGACTCTGACATCGGTATAACAGAAGGTGGAACCCTCTACCATGATGAATAATCTAAACAGACCAGTCAATCTATCCATCTAAAACTTAATTCAGTTTCAAAGTTAAGTGCATCGTCAAAAGCTTAATAATAAATAAGTCTTTCAATTATGAAACTATTACTGTATTATTTATTAACTTTGAATCGAGCAGTCAAAGGCCTTACTTGAAGCTCATGCGAGATTGAGAAACAGCGACATTCGTGACATGCAAATGAAATATGAATACTTAACTAGGCTTCAAAATCAAAAATGATTACAGCGGAGGAAATACATGCAATATTAAATTGCGGTCGTAAATATAATAACTACGGTGTAATAAAGAATACGAACGATTGTACTTGAAAAAAAGTCTTTCATCATCAGGCAGAAAACTCAAAACAAAAACATGGAATAATTTGAATAATGGAAATGGGTTATATCATTTCTATGTTCTTAAGAAATAAAGTATTAAAATAATTATTATATTAATATTTGTCATATGATTATTATCTTTTGACAGAATTACTGTCTTAAATGACTTGAAATTTTAATATTAGCCGAAAAAAGGAAAATTTTCAATACATATATAATGAAGTAAATAATTCATGCTTATTGAGTGATACATATGTAAAATAAATGAAATAAGAACGTTCAATCAAATGCAAATGTAGTAAAAGTACACTTTAATAATTTAGTCTCGCTTTTAGACATTTTTTGTAGTTGAAGTCGTAGTTATTTCACTATAAATATTTTTACCATTAAACACACACTATATAAACTGCTTGTCCATTCTGTTACATTTGCGTGAGTTGCAGAATGCTGTTAGCCAAAAGGATTCTATTGAGATCAACACTGATACGCCCTTCAGCTTGAAACATGCAACAGATATTGCTTTAGAAGCTCCTAACAATGTAACTGCATTCTTGTCTGAAGAATGTTATAAATGTATATATATAAATTGTTACCAGATAGCTCTGAAAAACAAGACATATTCCCCATAATTTCTCTTCTATATTCTCTTCGTATAACTCTGTTATATGACAATGTATATATACCAATGTGAAATGCGTAAATTCCTAAAGATCAGATTGAAATTGCATTATAGTCTTATGACAAGCTTTCACTGCTTTACAAACTTACAAAGATTATAAATACTGTGATATTTATGCATTCATATAAAAATATCATTTGTCTAACGCAACAATATTCCTACAGAAATCTGTCTGCAGCTGTGGAAACAACGATCGGATCATTTTAAAGATATATTTTTCTTAAAAAAATGGAGAAATGTATGTACTAAAGTATATTTAGCAAAGAATTGTCAATCTTGTGTTGGTTTATCAGTGATATCAAAAGTACTTTATTTAGAATAAATTCCCCGCAGTAGGCTATAAATTTTATCTTAAAACTCATCTATATGAAACTACTAATAGCAACAAATACAAAACTACTAATAGGAGTCATTTTCTGAGCAGAAAGATATGAAACCTGTTTCTGATCTAAAAAGAGTTATATGAAACTTATAACATTTAATGTTTGCAAAATTTGCTTACATCCTACGTCATTGAAAAGCTTTAAGTCCAATACATCATCAGATAACATTTAATGCCATTTCGAAATCCAGAAACTGCACTCATCATTTAGCAAAATGAAAGGAAGCAATTTCAATAACAGTCAACTGAGAATTTTATAGATGATTTTAAAAGGAACAGTATATTTAAACTCTTCGTATAATCTTATTTTTCTGTCGAGCTCTTCCTCGCTTCATTGAAGATAAAAGCCAGCTATTCATTGACAACTGCATTAAAGTTCCCTTTTCGAATAACTCTAATCAACCATTTACTTTTTCTTTGCAAATATGTTTCAGTCTGAAAGAGTTAGTATTGAGAGAAAATAACTTTTTAGTAAATCCTCCACTCTATGAATTTCTTAGTTCTTTAGGATAATGTTAAGTATACTTTTGGTCGATATTTTGGACATGCAGAACAATGATTGTTCTCAAACTAACAAATAAGATAGCAATAATACTAATTGGCAGCAATGAATTTTTGAATTATACAGAAAGTGTTCTTCTAATGCTAGCAATTCATAACATACAGCCTTCACTACATAAAAAGAACACTATTTAAAGTGCAAGTATTTCTTACAAGCATTAAAAGCAAAAGGTTAGACTTTGTATACACCACAAAAATATAAGTAACTGAGAGAACTTATTGTACAAAAGAAGCAAACGAAGATAAATTGGACAGAATAAATTACAATTTCTTAAAAAAAGTTCACAAATCAAATTTCGATAATATTTAAATTTAAAAAAGCATTATGTGATCAATCCGTATTTTGTTAATATCTCAGTTTGTCACGAAGTAACAATCTGGATCTATTCAATAACTTTAATCATTAGGATAGTGATTAAATCTATATTTACTCTAGGTAAAATTACAGCAACTATTGCCAGTTATTTTGAAAACATTGTGTATTTTACAATGAAATGGGCTTAAAAATTCAAGAGCCTCAAACAAATAGTGTTAAATTAAGCAAAAAGTAAATGTTAACATATTGACTTTCAAATGAGCAGTTGAAAATGACATAAATAATATTATATTAAGAATGTAAAAAATTTTAATAATGGATAAGACAAGAGATTTTTCATTCGATAATTAAATACATTTACTAAAAAATACTTTTTAAAACTCTATTTAATGCAAAATAATTACTTGTATAGCTTATTTCGAAGATTAATTTAGTTCTAAAATAAAAGGTATTTTATCAAATCCAGAGGGAAAAAAGTACGGACCACATTTTTTTATTACATAACAATAAGTAGCTTTATGAAAATAAAATTCTGAAATAAATTCTTAATTGCATTTTTTTCTCGAAAAGTAAATTGCAATTAATTGTGACGTATCATTCATTACAGTTTTTTCCTCGAATGAAGGGAGTGGGAAGACAATATTTAAAGAAAATACCAAAATGCCATCCATTAATGAAATCAGATGCACAACCATAACAATGTTTTAAAGCTGTCGTTTGGTCGTTAACGATATATTGCCACATTTAATTAAATAATTGCTAAATAGAAAAGTCACAAAATTAAACAAAAGAAGAAATGCATGATGAAATTTGACTTTACGAACGAATTTTGAGAAACATCATTTTTTTTTCCCTTCATAGCCAGAAAAATCGCAACACATTTCACAAATTCTCTAACAAACCGCTGACGCTAATAATTTAAGACACTTCGACTGAAGCTGACCCTAGCACTTTTTGGACTCTACAAAAAAAGAAAGAAATTCTTAAGTAACGATGACACTGCGAAAACACGTTTTAAAAAATGGGGCGTTTCGCTTCACCTACTTTTAATTAGAAACATTTTCCTTAATTAGCGAAATTCTTTTTCAGCAATTCCAGTGGCATCGTAAAACAACATCCGCCTGTAATTACTGATGATTACAGAGAATTAAATTCGGTGCCTTTACTGTTTTATTTTTCCAACTCAAAATTATTTCCTAGCTGAAAAACGTAGTTTATAAATTATGGTTTATTTACCCATATTAAAATTCAAGTTCAACGCTGCCCCATTAAAATTGTTAGGTAAAAAAACATAGTTGAAGCTTTTAGAATAAAATTGATTGACAAATATGTTTGAATATTCACCTCTTTAAAGTAATTTGCCAGAAAAAAATTTAATAAAAGTTTCCAAAATATTAAATTGTTCTTCAGAGCTGTAAAAACTTCGTTTAAATTTAAATTTTATAAACAAACAAAAAAAGATAATCCAGGAAAATGTAGATGTTATAGTATACCAAAGTAACGTCTAAGAACATAATAAGAATTTTATTTTAAAATCTTTATTCGTTTTTTCAATTTTATTTAATTCTTTCGAAATACTCAGCACAAAACCAAAACAATACAATTTATAACATTTAAAATCAATGAAACGGAATATATTACCCTCTCATCTTCGATAACCAATAACGAAGCATGACCTTTAATAATTAATCAATTTAATTATCCGAAGAATAAAATATTATCACGATCCCCAAGAGAAATTGTGATGTAGACTGACTCTCTCTCTCTCTCACATACACACATATTAAAATCAACTTAAGCTAATGCGTTTTTAGGAGCCTGATACAATGTTGTTCGACATTAAAAGGATTGCGCAAAATATAAATTGTTTAAAAAAAAAAAAAAAAAGTTCAATAGGAAATATTAACATATTTCGAAAGCGTATTGATAATGAAATAAAATTACTTGCAACAAAATAAAAACATACTTTTAAAATATAAACAAACCTTCTTAAATATAATATTAATTATTAATATACTTTAACCTTTTTAAACATAAACATCGTTACCTTATTATAAAACTATCGTTTACATACGGATTCTAAAAAAAACTAAGCAATTTAACACATTAAAAGTAAGAAATTATAATTCCACAAAATATACTTTCACTCTCATATAAATTTTTAAAAGCATATGATTACCTCGGAACATAGGCTAAATTATCATTAAAAAATAACAATTTATTCTTTATCCAAAACATTATTCGCTTTAAGATTGTAATAATACGACCACAACACAAAGGAATGAATTTTAAATAATGTTCTCTCTCTATCACGAAATTCTCAAATACATATTATTAATTTTATTTAACTATAATCGTATATCGGATATTCTATTGCGGTATTTTTTACCGTGTAATATTGTAAGTGATTTTAAATTTGTCGACAAATTTTTAAATAAAAGCATCAATTTTAAGTTTAAGAAATCTGTTTTTTTCCCATACCTCACTTCAGTTTGAGAATTCTGCTTTCCAATTATTTTCTGTATTTAGCAAGTTATAATATTCCAAAATTGAAAAATAAATTTATAATGAAGATTATTGCGAAAACGTAATAAAGTGATTTATTTTGTAACAGAATAAGCAATAAAATTCAACTGAAAAGTATAAAATACTTTGAAAAAAATTTGCCATAAAGAAATTCTAACTTAGCAGCAATTCTAATGAAGTTTTATAGCTCACAAAAAAGTTCGAAATTAAATTTACTTTTTTAAAAAGTATTAAACTAAAAAAAAGTATAGTACATATATTATTATATTAAAACATGAATTTCATACAAAAGTATCACACTAATAGTAATTAGAATAGTTTTTTTTCATGCATCGTCCTATTTTCAACTTAATTAAATTTCAGTTAAACAAATATTGTTGAAATTTTTTTAAAAAATTAATTTTCCGGGGGAATTCTTTTAAACATAAAAATAGTATTTTATTTTAGAAAGGCGTACATAAGTTTTGATAATATTTATCTAAGATTATTTATATAAATTCGTTGTTTAAAAATTACTGTTACAAAGTCCGCTCATCCCTTTTTCATGTGAAATTCAAACTGCAGAACACGAATTGTATACTTTGAAAAATGTTCCATTCGCAGTCTCCCAACCCAAAACAAAAACATCTGTCTAACTGCGCACGTCGCTGAGCTGTATCACGCATCAATCGATTTTGCTATAAAGATAGATTGCTGGGCTTCCAGTAATCCTCATGAGTTCATACCTAATACTGTAATACCTCCAAACCTTCTTTGAATTGTCTCACAATGTGTTTTCAACAAATCACCAACTCGGCTCATTTCTTTCAGAGTTCATTGCCCTGAAGAAAAATACTTTTATAAATTTTACTCATCGAGATAAGAAAGTTTGTTAGCTTTCGCAACATTTCAAGACAAAATTCCATTCCAGGTTGGAGGAATGTTATTTTTGAATATTAGGAGAATCATAGAAAGTTATGAGAAGATTCACATAGAAGTATTAGAATTCCACAGCAATCATAAATGATAAATAGTGTACATATTTTGTAGCCATTTCGTGACAGAAAAATAAAATTTTAAGACATAATTTATCAGGAATATGAGTCGAGCATGTCATGAAATTTTGAGTTATTTTTCAATAACTTTCATAGTAATTTTTACCATTATTTCCTTCACAAATATATCAAATCGCTACTTATAGTCTCATGTTAAAAAGATTATTTTTACTTTGTTAAGTATTTCAGACAAGTGTACTAATTAACTCATTCTCGATTAATTGTTATGGTAGGAAAATGATCAGTTCGTGAACATCATGTTCCCCCAAACACACGCAACAGATATTAGTTAATGACGACACAGTTTAATGCTAACATTAATGAACATTTTGAATTGATGGTTGTTTACAATTTCATACTATTGTCAACATTTAAAAATTTAGAATGAACATTAGACAAGAAGTCTACGGGGTAAATCGTAAAAACCTCACAAAATTACTTTGAATTCTTAATGACAAATTTAACATATTTTTTTTATTCGAAACTTCGAGAAATTTAAAACGATTGCAATATGATTTTATTTTCTGCTGTCTCTCTCTATTATTTCTTTGCTGGTCTTTTCTTACCAAGGACGTTTTTCTTTTTAGGCATATAAAGAAAATTAAACCAGCATGAGGTTTGCAAAGGAATACGATACGTACGCAGATCCTCTAACACTACTAGAACACTGCGTGACTGGTCCATGTGGAGGTAACTTTTTCTATTTAATTTTAAATTACAATGGCTTAATTACTGTTTGAAACTGTTTCAATACTATTTATATAAAATGGCGTTTTATATAAAGACATATTGAAATCGATACAATTATTTCTTAAAGGTAAAAATACGGTCATTTATTATGATTTAAGATATTTTAAATGTGTCCAACATTTACAACATTATTTAACCGCTTAAGAATATAACTCAAGTTAATTCATTATACGTAATGAATGCAATTTCATTCCAAGACAACTCGGGTTGACTTAATTGAATCAATCTTGTCGAAAACGTTTATTTCAGGGTAAAGATATGCAATTCTGTGCATAACCGAGGATACTAGATTTTCACGAGTTTTTCTAGCGTATGACAGATTATTTTAGAATTAGGCTAAAGAGTAGATACCAGTATTTCTTTACGCAAGTCTAATCGATTCACATTGTTTTTATGTTCTTTAGTTATATTTTATGCTCAAAATGTAAAATGACGAAAGTGAATATTATTATTATCGTAGGTCAGATACTGAGCAAGATTTAGATGTTAGTCAGAGATAATCGTTTAGCTTGTCCGATGGATTAGAGCCAGATATAACCTATGCTCGTCAATGGTTTATGATAAATGTGCCACCTCCACCGATGTCTCCCCTTATTGCCAATCCAAAAATACATTTTCAAAACTTAGACGATACCACTGCTCAAGACAATTACAATCAATTTTAGAGAGACGAAATTATCGATACGATAAAGTTTGAAACAAACAGGCAAGCTCAGCAGTCATTAGCAAGTAAGCTTTCAACTTCTAATGGTGCATGGATTGATGTTACCTCTCAGCGAAAGTCACGTAAGCATTTTGAAAATATTTAAAAAATGTTTACACTTAACAAACAATGAGGCACTTGAAGTAGAAACCAACCGAAATCCTAAGCTTTATAAAATATGGCCAGTATGCGAAAAGTTAGTCCACAAATATTCCATATGCACTCCAGAAAAATATATAACAATTAATGGCAGTTTTCTATTACATAAAGGACACTTGGGTTGGATACAATACATACCACTAAAACAGAGGCCCATTCGTAATTTAAAGGACACTTGGACTTATCTTTCATGTGAAGATAAGAATAGGTACGTTTGTTACTAACATAATAGAGATATCACTCGGTGGATCTCTTCTCAACCTTAGTTATTGTTTGACAATGAACTACTTTTAAAATTCCTCCAACTCGGTCACTTTCTAATTCAAAACAAAACTGACGTATAAGGGACTTTGAATCAGAATAGAAAAGAGATACCTACAGGTTTTGAAAAAAGAAATTCAAAGCGGATAAGTTATAGGGATATCAGGTAAGGTGTCAGTTTTAAAATGGAATGATAAAAAAAAGAAGTTCATTTACGGTCGACAAATCAATTGTTTAGGAAAAAAACGTAAAAATAAGGCACAAGTATTTCATTCCTACAATGATACCGTAGATGGGATAGATATAGTATAGATCAACATTCATATACCTATGAAGACATTATAAAAATAAGACATTTTTGGTGGATAATTAAAAAATAGTTTAGTCCTTAACCTCCTCAGTCACAGCATCGTCTGTAGGAGACACAACAATGCTTTCAAAAAATGCCACCTAGTTAAATAAAAGGCGTCATTGGTACCCAGAATAGCTAATTTTCTTGTTAATAAAATGTAATTCAGATAAAAATGATTTTTAGTGAACCATTTGCATTCGTAGCTTATTTATGGTAAAATGAAAATGGTGTTTTCCGAGGGGAAGAAAATTATACACTTGTGCATCTCTAAGTGTTCATATTTTTTATTATTTGTATCGTAAGAAATTCCGAAATACACTGTTGAATTCCTTAAACTCGCTATTTATATATAACATTATTAATTTCTTACTCAAATCTTCCCATTCCTGATTTAGAATGCTGTTATTTCAGTGTCGCTTGTAGGAGACATTGGATAAATGGCTATCAAAATCACTCGATTTGGAACAGTAATTATGACATATATTTCAGCTCGGAATGATTTTCCTTAATTTCTAACTGAGTTCACCAAATGTAGATATTTAAAGTATACAGGAAAGAATCTGTATCTGTCAGAAAATTAAATGAAACATAATTAGTGATCACTGTAATTATGTCTAATTTAAAATTTCCCAGAATTCGAATGTATTGGGCAGAAAAAACTATAACTTCCGAACTCCCTGACATTTCTTGGAAATCACGAGTTTTCAATGAGAAACAACTTAAAATTGAGAAATTATTTAATAGTATTAGATAAAGAGAGAGAGAGAAAAACCAATGATGAATTTTAGAAATTAGAACTCTTCTGCAAACAGTTACGACAGGAATATTTTGTGATTAAAATTTTACATTATGCTCATTTTACATTATGCTCACTATGCTAATTATTATGAATTACTCATTAAATTAAGATTAAAGAAATATTTTAAATTAACATTATAATGTCACTTTGTCCCATTGTCTCCTCCAGTAGACACTTAATTTCTCAAAAATAAAAATTAAAATAATTTTTTTAACATTTTTTCAGTACTTTTTTATGTCTTTAGAACCGATTGATACAAATTATTCTAAAATGTATGGTTCAAAGTTAACCTTGGGTCTGAGAAGGTTAAGCAGTTAAAAATGCTTGAAACATGAATTTTTTTGTGTTTTAATATTAAAATATTATTTTCGTATTTAACCAGACAAGATTCTAATAGAGGGTATTTTAAACAAAAGCTAAAAATAACGCACATCGAATTGAGCCAAAACAGAAATGAAACTGACATAAATTTTGCACCTACTAAGTTCAGCTATTCGAGGGAAAAGGCATTCTATTAATGTTATTTATTTCCAATTCGAAAATATAGACAAATAACTCATTTTCAAAGACAAGACATGTATCAAGTTTTCTCTGCAATTTCATCCTCATTAATCGACTACTAATAGCCTATACTTTAAACTGAACAATAAAATAATCGTTTAAACCGAAATATATATGAAATATAGTAAATCAACACCTCGAAAAGAGCACGAAAAAGAATCAAAGAACACTAATACGCAATAATTATTTACATTAAGAATTTTTTTAAATTTAACAACTGCAGTCTACGTAATTAAAGATATATATTAAAGAAATACGTATAGAATTTATTTTTCCCTTTTTTTTTTATCAACAAACATTATTTCTCAAGGAAATTATAATTTTTGTGTCAATAAATGTATATGTTTCTCCAAACAAATGATAACCTCCACATAAAATGCGTCTTCTATATTCGACACATTAAAACATTTAATAAAATACTTCATCCAAAACATTAACATGTACCGATCCATTACTGCCTTAAGTTAACAACCAACAGAATTGTGGACTGAATTATTATATATAGCAAAAGCACAGAGTGAAATCTTTGTAGTTCTAGTCAGAAAACTAAATAAAATACCTTCAGTTCAAAACCGTGTGTGTGTGTGTGTACACACACACACACACACATATATATATATATTTATATATATATTTATTATAATTAATAAAATTATTATAATTAATTAGTCATACTAAAATTAAAATTAAAGACAAAAACAAAAATCTATTAAGTAACTGAAAAATTATACGATAAAACCAAGTGAAAGAAAAGCAAAATTTAGAATAATGAAAATAAGGTAATTAATATTGCTCTATATTTTGGAATAGAATAATAATGTGTGTTTATAACGTTATTATTGATCAGATCTTCATTAAATTATAATAAAATAGCCATAGAAGAAGAATATATACCAGTATAATGCAATTCAAATAAACAGTAGATAGCAAAAATATAAATAAATGAATATCTACCAAACTTTTATATATATATATATAATACATAAAATTTAAATTACATAATTAAGAGGAGATAAGATATATGAATTATTTACCAATAGCAGCAAAATGCATTATTAAGACTTCAGATTACAAAAAGTCCTAGGTCATTCCGAATATATATACAGAGTAGAAGTACATAAATTCCTTTCTATACGATATAGTACACATGTATAGCAGTAATTCATTTAATGTAAAGTGAATGGGGTCTAGACACTCCATTTTATCTCTATGCAACCAAAAATAAAAATAAATGAGAAAAAAAGGACAAAGCTCAAAATTTCTATCAGTCATTTTAGTGTCTGCATTCTTTATTCATATAGAATGTCCTAGGGTTAATTCTTTTTTTACTTTAGGGTGAATGCATCGATCCATCATCCAGACTAATTAAGTTGCAAATTGAAAAATCTTTAATTTCGTCAGTCGGTGATAATCTCTTATCACTTGCATTTTGTCATACACTCAAAGTAAGAAACATAATTACTCTTTTTCAAAGATATTGAATGTCGAGTAGCATAATTCAGAGCTGTTAAGCATACATTTCTCCAGTAATAAAATAAAAATACATTGCTTAATACTCATAGATAAAGTACTTCCATCAAAGTTAACTTTTACTTCATTGCATGAACGTTGAAACAAAAGAAACATAATACTTTCGAGTCGAATTTTGAAACAAAATCAAAATCTTGATTAGGCATTTCCTCCTCCAAATTTCTATATATATCCAAACTTTAATATTCTGATACTTTATTTAAAGTTAACTAACACAAAAACCAAATAACCACATTCTACAGACATTAATTTAATGGTAAAAAATGGCTATTGATTTCTAGTGAGCTTTGTAAAAATATAATGGGTATCAATAGAAAATATATGTTATACAAAATGACATGTGGCTTAAAAAAATTAACTAGCCTTTATTACCAAAAAAAAAAAAAAAATAACTGGCTCATGTTGTACATTTTTTTCGCAATTGGTCTGTTTAATATTTTTTATATATGAAATATATTACTCTTTTTTTTTTTAAGTTGCTACTTAGTTTATGTTTAAAGTGCTGTTAGAAAATAAACATCCATCTCTATAACGCGCGCACTAGTCGGCAACATACAAAAGAAAAGAAGTGGTACGCAAAACGTGAAGCTTTACACAGACATCAGTTGATTTGTGTTTAGAATGATCAAGAATCCTCTAATTGTTACAGTTGTAGAAGCGAAACGATTGGTAGGACGTTTAAAAATATAACGATGCTTCCTCACACACACATTGTGTGTGCATGTGTGTGTGCGAGTTTGGAAAATCTTGAAAGTTTCCTTTATTGAACACGAGAGAGAGGCAAATGCATGGCGATAATGGAGGACGCAATGTAATCGACGTCCGTTCAATTCCTTAAATAACATGATGTAAATTTGAGAAAGCCAGAAGCGTAGTTTCGCCGTGGTGGCTAAAGTGAAATAGAAGGGAATTTTCCTTCCTTGGAATTTATTAACAAGGATTTCTTCAGATCACGTGGTATAGTATGGAGGGATCTTGAGGTATTTTAGCTGCAGACAGAAAGTCTAGTAGGGATTATATCTACTGCTTTGAAGCGTATAAAACAGCTGACTGAGCAGATTTCAAGAGCGCAAGATTACTTAAATTAAATGCAAACTTGGAATGATATCAGGAAATATAAAAATCTTATTCTCTCTCTTTACTGTGATAGTTAAAGTTTAAGGAAAATTAGAAAACTTAATCATTGTGTCTGTGTATATGTGTGCGTGCGTGAGCATAAAAATTTACTGCATTTCATTCAAACCAACACAATGAGAACAAATTCGAATAAAATACAGAATAGATCTATTCAGTTTCTGAAGTAACCACGAACTTCAAGACCACGTCACATGACACTTTAAATTGTACAATTTAAACTTTTTTTAAAATAAAATCAACAAGCACACATGTTCAAAAGATTAGATACTCAATTTCAACATGGACTGGTTCCATACATTTTCGGCAGTCGAGTTTTATAATATATATATATATATATATATATATATATTCATATATATATACATATATTCATATATATACACATACATACATACACATATACATACATACATACATATACTATATGCACACACACATACATACACATACACACACACACACACACACACACACACATATATATATATATATATATATATGGGAGCATTAATAAACCTATAAAATCAAAAATAAATGTCACTTCCTTGAAGCGTTTTAATGGATTATTTTTCTCTGCTAACTCTAAATTGGGCATCAGCTGTATCTCTATATTAAAAAATCATGCAACTACCATGCATGGAAGAATAAACTGTTTGATTCATGTTACAACACGATAAAAAAAATTTTTACTCAAATTTCTTCAAGTTGAACTAGTGTTTTAAACGAAAAAATGACCTTACCATTTTTCCGCATTTTTTACATCATGAAAATGCGAATGCTATTTTCGTAAACTAAAAACAATCCACCTTTTTGTTCAAGGATCAACGAAAGAGTACTAAGTAACGTGACAAAAATAGTTTTCAACATCAAAAACTGATATTTTAAGTCGCAGAAAAACGACGCGGCACCTTTATTTTTCAAATAAATTCCTTCATCAAATATTCACAACATGTTCTCTTCCAAACGCAGCATAAATACGGGCGTAAGGTTCCGGGTTTCCCTCCACGACATAGTGCGAAGTTAAACCTGTAAAGTACTTCGCACAACACGGAAGCGAGGTAAAAAAGAAATAAAATATATATAAGACGATCAGAGCACTGCATACATTTGCCCTTGAACAGTTAATAAAAAAAGTGAGTATGGTCGTAGTAAGGATGAAGGGAGGGAGGGCGACACCATTTATATCGTTAAAAAATCAAAGACTTCAGAAATAAAATAAAAAAGGTTAAGGAACGACCCCCACTAAAAGGAAAACGTCTTTTTCTCCGCCCTATTTCTTATCAGCTAGGGCGCAACGACTTTTATGAGCTTTGCCCTTATCTATGTTCCGGGGCGTCGTCAAAATTACTCTTCCATTCCATTTTAACGGTCCAAAAAGGTAGCTGTAAAATATGTTAACGGCCGCATAGGGCACGATAAAAGTGTTAAGACTAGACTTTCAATATGATTATTTTTTGAACTGGTTGAGTGGCAACACCCAGTCGTTAAACAAATCTACTTATGAAAAAAAAATTATTTTTTTAATGCAAAGTAGAATGCTATTTTTTGTGGTTAGTTTACTCAGAGTGACAAAACAGTTTAGTGCTAACGAGTTTTTTCAGAAAACATGCGGTGTTACATTTTTAGATCCATTATTTTGAAAATTGCTACTAGTTAGAGAAGGAAAAAAATCAATCAGCACTTCGAAATATTTTTGCATAAAAAATGTTATTACTCCCAAAAAAGCCATTTTTTTCCCCAAAATTTCTTCGACGTTTGGCTAAAAGTTTCAAATCCAATATTGTCCTCTGATAAAACTTGAAACGTGTTTTAGAAGAAGAAAAAATGTTGTTCATAAATATTACTTTTGTTTTTAACATTCACATAATACAAAATATACAAAATTAATCAAAGGAAATTAAATTGTGCCGCGCTTTTTAAAATACACTGTAATCGATTTTAATAAAAAAAAATGGTGATAAATCATGAATAAATGCTATAATGACACTAAATGCAACAATAATGCAAGCTCAGCAGTTTATGCTGCATATAGTCTACATCAGCATTAAAATAATTTTCAGTTAATAAAACTTTATACTAAAAATCTACAGGTCAATCTTTTATAACATAAAACTTTTAAAATATTTTTAGAGTTTGAAATCAAAGCAATAATGTTTTTTAACACCGAGAAATTTGTCCCTGCGAAGTTCAACCCAGTTAAAATATGTCATACTAGGTTGTTACTCTAGCTAGAATGTAAACAGTTTTGCTCTCAAAGCAACATTTCTCTTAAAATTTTGGATAAACAAAAACAAAAAATTAAACGTTTTTAATCAGCCAATTGATATATAATTAATGACATGTAAGAAAAATGGGGCGGGGGTGCTGGTTAACATTAGTTAAGAGTTTATATCTTTACAAAGATATAAACTCTTAACTAATGTTATAAACAATCAGTGTAATATCTTTCATGTGCGTAAATGTTATTTTATATCATTTTAAAATTATAAAGACTTGTGAAAGCACTAAACATGTGGCATATAATCATCTAAGTACATAAATGTGCATTATTTGTCATTGTTATTAACCTTTCCGGAGCATACATTCCCAATAATGGCACATGCAAAGAGCTTAGAAATAGATCTATTAACAATAACTATTATTAGAAGCGGAGGAACGCAAATCTCTCCAGTTTGATGATTACGAAGTTGATTGCGTCGATAATTCAGAAAAATCAGTCAATC
The DNA here is from genome assembly GCA_019974015.1 of Nephila pilipes. Classification (NCBI taxonomy): domain Eukaryota; kingdom Metazoa; phylum Arthropoda; class Arachnida; order Araneae; family Nephilidae; genus Nephila; species Nephila pilipes. Next base: position 462,347 of record BMAW01105839.1, read on the forward strand.
TTTACAAAGATATCACAATTTTAATATTTAACATTATCTTTTGATAACTGTAGCGGAATTTCTTCAAAATTCATGTTATCGCAGAAATACGAAATATTAAAGAAATATGAAACATAATATATGACAAATATATGTATTTATTTCAAATATATGTATTTATGTTATGTGTACTTTTCTTGATACAAGTATGTTTCAAACAATGCAACGAAACTTCTAAAATGTTTCGTGTTATTATAATAATAAGAGGAATGAAAATTCTTTGGCAAGCGCGACATGTTCCATTTCCAAAAGATAGCAAAAACATTATTTACGATGATTATTGTTGGAAAGTTTATAGTTTGGAGGCTGGGCATTCTCATAATTATACAAATGAGATTTTAGCAAATATATCCAACACTTTTATAGCTTTACATGGATTTTAGAGATCGATATTATGTATCTCATTCTATATCAACTATATCATTGATGGAGTTCGTTACACGCAAACTAAGTGTAACACACATAAATATACATAATTCATTAAAGTGTAATTCACTATCTGAAAATTTATATTTCAAGTAAAATGTATATTTTTATGTATGCAATGGATAAATCCAAGTCAGATAATAAAGTCGAAATATGAGCTTCATTTTTCAAAGTAACAATATGCATAGCATTACACTGTAATATATTTGTAATCGAACAAACGGAAAGCATGTATTGAATGAACAGGTAAAATAGCATTTGAATGCATTAAAAAAGGAATTCTGAAAACATAATGCAATTCTTTATATCGTTTTTATCCAACGATTGCATTTGAAAAGTGTTCTGTGCTTACTCTTCTTATTCTATAACATGAAACTGTTGTTCTATGAAGAGGAATTTCTGTTTAGAAGTTTTTCTATGTCGTACAAACGCAAGAGAGAGAGAAGCATTATTTTCTGAGTGAAATTATGTCACAATCAATATGCATTACTTAAATATAAAATCTTGTATAAAAATAAAGAATAAAGGTTGGTAGAAAAACATTAAATAATATAGGTAAAGGGTTCAAATGATTTCCAACAAATGTCGCACAATTCGTTCACGTTTCAATGCAATCAGTTTCTAAAAACATGCGCTATAAATCAAAAGAGATATAAGGTTAAATAATTATTGTACACTTGAAGAAAAAGGCCAGATGTTTGGTAACCGATTTTTTTAAGCATTTGGTTCACTGACATAATATTATAATAATGAGAGAGCTTGAAATTAAAATGGCGAAACCTATAAAGTACTTTCGAGAAAATTGCATTTAAGTTGCTCCTTATACAGGGGTTGGACAAAAATATGGAAACACCTTTTAAAAAACATGTTTCTTTGCTTAATATGGTGTAGGAAACCCGTTGGCATCCAAAACAGCTTGCAGTCTTCTCGGAATGGATAAATACAGTTCCTGTATGTGTGCCAAGGGAATATTATACCATTCTTCCTGCAAAACGGTGGCAAGTTCAGATAACGATGTTGGCTGTGGATAACGAGAACGCACTTTCCGTTCCAATGTAGACCACAAAGGTTCGATAATATTCAGGTCTGGTGACTGTGGTGGCCAGGGGAGATGGGACAAATCCTCCTCGTGCTCAGAAAACCAGTCCTGGACAATGTGAGCTGTGTGAACAGGGGCTTTGTCGTCTTGGAAGACACCATCACCATCGGGGAACAAAGTTTGTACCATGGGATGAACTTGATCTGCCAAAATGTTCACATAAGTCTTGGCAGTCATGTGCCCTGACACAGTTATCATGGGGCCAGCAGAGAACCACGATATGGCTGCCCAAACCATAACAGAACCCCCGCCATATTTCACTCTTGGCAACAAGCAGTCTGTATTATAGGCGTGAGATGGCGTTCTCCAGACGTAAACTCGGCCAGAAGTGGGAAACAATGTGAAAGAAGACTCGTCAGACCATATTACACGCTTCCACTGCCCTATAGTCCAGGCTTTATGACTTAAACACCACCTTTTCCTGTTACGGGCATTAGCATCACTGATGAGTGGCTTCTCAATTGCAGCACGGCCAGAAATTCCTTGTTTATGAAGCTCCCTTCTAATTGTTTTGGTACTCACAGGGTTCTGTAACGCAACTTTCATTTCAGCAGTAACTTTTGCAGCTGTGGTCTTCTTATTTTTCGTCACAATTGCCCTTAATGATCGTCTGTCACGATCACTCAGCACACACTTTCGTCCGCGCTGTGATTTAGCAGATGATGTTTTTCCGCTTTTCAAATATGCGGAATAAATCTTCGATACAGTACCTCTTGAAACACTAAACACCTCGGCTACCTTGCGTATGGAAGCACCTACCATACGTGCTCCAACAATTTGCCCACGTTCGAAGTCTGTTAACTCTGACATAATGCAATGACAACCTCACATAACAGTACTCCGACAACAACTGAACTGTTTAGCACATTTACGAAGTTGTATAGGTGGTGTTAGTAGTCAAAAACGCCAGCGCCACCTACATATTTCATTAAAATCAATCTTTCTTTTCAAACATGCATTTTACAAGGTGTTTCCATATTTTTGTCCACCCCCTGTATATATTTCCAACACACGACTTGTTAACTCAATACAAATGATGGAGTTGTTAAGAGACGATGCTAAGAATCGTTTGACAAGTTATCTACTCTTTATTTAAATATTTCATCTATTTAATTTTAAAACTTTTCAAACTACTTTTACATTTAATATAAAATTTATTTCATAACAACAATCATTAGATTAGTTAATCAATGAATTTTGTAGTCAAATAATGTTGGATGATGTGTGTTACAGAAGCAATTCACAAATTTAAATGGTATTTTACACGGCTATTAAAAATATTTAATTTCAAGTAGAAAAAACAAAGAAAAAATAAATGGCGAAGTAAATTATATGTTCCGAACATCTAAAGTTGTCCATGTTGCCATGAACTTTGCTTTTAGTTTTCAATGTTTCATTGCAGTTAATTACAATTAAATTCCCTTAATGATATATTTTATGTATTTTTATTTAAAGTATTAGTAAAACAAATACTTTAAATAAAACATATATACTAACGAGATGGGATAATAATATTATACCTAACTTTCTGTTCACTATTTTATTCACAACACAACGCTATCGAGTCTAGTTTTTCCTCGATAATCAATAATAGAGTTATTGACAAAAGGAAAGCTAATACGATTAGATTTATAAGAGAAATCTATCCATTTTCGAAATAAAAATGAAATCAATTTTTATATTTAAAAAAACAACTCGTAATTAGAAGGTTGTATTAAATATTAATCATTTTTGTTTCTTAATTTTTATACAATATTTTTTCTTATCTTTTTACATTGTTTTAATTAAAATTCAAATAGCCACATTTAAGTGTTTAAATAAATTGCTGATATTAAGAAATCAGTGTTGTTTAAAGCGTTTGGTAAGGCACAATATTGAAATTCATTTACAATATTTCCAATTAATGAATTCTAATAGTTAAGGTCATCATACAGCAATTTTTAAGCTTGAAAATAAATAAAACGTAAAAAAAACTAGTTTAAATTAAATACTCTATCAAAAAATAAAAAATGGCTCCTCACGATTAAGACATGTTTGAACCAAGATAGCTTTATTGAATAATAAGTGCAAATGTACATCGTAAAGCAGAAAATTTTCACATGGCGCAGCATGTGTGCCTTTTATATGCTAACTTAGATGTCCTCTTCGCCGCTTAATCTTACTCCGACTTTAAAACAGAACAAAAAAATCAACTACCAATGAGTAAAAATATGAAACAGAAACAACCGTCACATATTATCAGTAATTATTTATATGTTTAAAGGAATATTATAATACTCGATGAATTATTCAAGCAGTTTAATGGGCGAAAATGATGAAAAAATGAAGGGTGTTTCTATCTAGTAACAACTTAGAAATATTTTCAAGCACATCCGCGCATCAAAATGAATAGAAACCGACAAAAAAACTATGCCGTTATATTTAAACATTTAAATGTATGGGTTGCTCTAAATTAAAGACAAACGTATTCGTGATACAAAAACATTTGCATATTTAGTACATAGTTTAATTCTGAAAGCATTAAAATATTTATAGCGAAATAGTAAAAATTTTAATGATATAAGACAAAGCATTATCTACAACTGACATAACATTAAAAAAAACACAGTTCGTGTTTTCATCACACACATTTACAGTAAATTAAATATTTCCAATTTCATTTAATATTTGTGATTCGAAAATCTTAGTATGTATTAAACATAAGTTTAAGATGTAACGTAAGGGGAAAAAAATTATATTGATACGAAATTTTTTTAAGTACCTATAAATCATTATTTATATTTAATACACATTTAATTAATCCACTTCCAAATTATAAATCACAATCAACTTAAAATATTCGAATGGAATTTTTTTTGTTCGAATATTCAATAAAATACGTTTAAAATGGACGATTAAAAATATTGGATAATTTATTTTTTCTACCTCAGTCAAATAAGAAATTTTCTATAAATCCCCTTCGTGATATAAAAATCAATTTTTTGTGTTTCATATAGCGAAACTCTAAGCAAGAGTCATTGGTCCGGAAGGCATTTTAAAAAATGAATAACATTCAGCCTTTTTTAGGAAAAGTTTTCTAATAGACGTCACTGCGATAGTCTATTAAAAATGGTTTCTTTACCTTACAGTGGAATCGAAATTACATTTTTATAAACTTTAACTATTACTAATATTTACATAAATATATTATGCACTGTCTGGTGTACATTTTTTTTTTTTTGAAATCCTCAAAATATATATTCTCGGTAACCTCAGATCTGAAAAAGCTAGTACGTACTGTTTAAACACTAGGAAAAGAAAAACGCCCTAGGGAAAGTAAAATCTTCTTAAATATTATATTCGTTTCGGCACAGTCATAGATAAAATGTTCACTTTATTATATTTTTTAAAAAAATTGAAGATATTCCAGGAATTAATACGTTATAAGCAGCAATGACATTGACATTATTTTACATTCAGGCACGTGTGCTCGGTTTCCAAATCGATGCTTACCAAAAAATTTTAATAATGCCGCTTTTCAATCAAAATGTGGAAAAATTATAAGCTGACAGTACCGTTTGAATGGCTGATTTAGGAACGATAGTACGATTCAAATTTAAGATAAATATTTATAAATTCTAAGTATCCAAACTATAAAATTATACAATCATCAAAGATACAATAACTTGCATATTACATTCTATATTTGTGGCAAAACAGTTGCAGTTTTTCTTTTAGATATTTGCATTTTATCGAAATTTCGAGCAGATGTTTCAAATATTCTTTTGCGCGAGCAAAATCAGTCCTGACTAGACACGGTTTTCTTTTTTTTCTCGAAACATAATACATTACTTGAACTAAAAACAAAATAAGCTACTTATGCAAACAGTGTTACTGGCAGGTTGTCAGCATTGAATATTTTTCTTGCTTTTTTTCCTCGTAGAGGAAGGTTAATTCAATAAATTCCCTTCTCGAATTTTAGTATTATTCTTAGCCAAGCCTAGGTGCTTGTGATATTTTATTTACACTTTATAAAAACAACTAAAAAGAGTGAAAAAGTAATTTTTGATTTCTGTAATAAAAGTATTGTAGTGTTGTTTAAATTGATAAGTTTTATGTTTTTTCTTCTATTTTACTTTTCACTTCAAAATAAAATAATTTTTTTTCACATGATAAATCTATTCATAATAGTGCTAAAAAATCTTAATGAAATATGGAATTACAGATGTGTAATATAGTATATGTGAAATATTGTTTTTAACAATATTTGAGCAATATACAATAATGAAGCAAGATATTTAACGATGAAATATAGTATAAAGAAATAAAGTTAAATTAATAAAGATTGAATTTATATTAAAATAATTAAACAGAAGTAAGCTTTTAGAGAATTTTCGGTATTAACTGTATAAATGACTTCTAAATATATAACAAAGAAAGCACTGCAAAAAAAAATAATATTGGTACAATACAGTAGTATGAATAGTGTTCTGAAATATATATATATATATATATATATATATATATATATATATATATATA
>BMAW01105839.1:468441-519948 GCA_019974015.1 Nephila pilipes
ATATATATATATATATATATATATATATATATATATATATATATATATATATCAAAAACCTAGAAAAAAAGAAAAAATTATACTGTAAAATAATCAAGAAAGAATACTAAACAAATAAAAAATAGCAAGAAAATAAAATACAAATCATGAATAAGTATAAACGAAGACATGAAAAACAACGAACACAAAGGAAAAGAAAGACCATAAAGAAAATGATATATAACATTTATAAATTCTGTATCTGACTTTAGACAAATTAGATATTTAAATATGTTTTACATACCCAGTTATCCCAACAGAAAAATGTTATAAACTAATATGGAAATTCAATAAAATTAAAAAAATGTTACAAAAAAAGCCATACACATTGCAAAAAAAAATTAAGTAAAATAAATATTTTGAGAGTGAGACAGAGGTTTACTCAATCTGTAACTGATGAAAACAGGAAGAGAACTGTCCAAAAAATAAATTAACCAAATTAAAAAAGATTATAAAAAGGTGCATGCAAGTGTGTGCAATGCTTCGATACTTATTAAAATGAAAATAGTAGTCGTGGTGCAATAATGAAGCTTTAAGTTGAGAATTTATGATTTTATCTTCGCGCAAAAGGGAGGCAGATACAACGGGAATTGTGAACAACACACACGTCCACTCACTCTGAAAATTAGGTACAAAGTGTCCGAGATTTATCCCTGTTCATTTCTCCAAGGATACTAGATTAGGGATTAAATATATCGTATGGTATCATATACAGGGAGCTTTATATATTTTAAAAGAAGCCTGAGTGGCAGGCAGGGGAATATCCCTATTAGTTCATAGCTTGGAAATGTTGATCTTAGCAGGTATGAAAACCACATAATTGCATAAATTACAACTTACAAGTTAGCAAAGTAGAACGGGATCACAAAGCAACGCTGAATATACAATACCTTATTGTGCCAGTTATATAATACATAAATAAGGAAATTAAATTTAAGGAAAATCATTACACACATATTATATATATATATAAAATATGATAGGAAAGGCAAATAGTCATACAGAGCTTACATTTTGCAATTACAACAAAAAAAAACTTCTCATACACATTCAGTTGCGTGGATCGAATAAATTAAAACACCATATTCCAGTACATATTTGAGATAAAATTTGAAACTCATTCATTATAAGTTGAATGCAGGTTGTACAAAAATTGGAACTCTTAACAATCATTAAATATTATGAGCAGTAAATACATGTAGAATAAACAGGCTTTACTAATATAAAAACTATAAGGACAGTTAGAGTGCCATGTATAATGTCAAAAGTTAAATTCGTTCGAAAATGAGGCTATTTCAGTCTTTACTGTAGACATTCCATATTGATTATTCATCTATGGTCGAAATTTGAGTTGTAAAAATTGTACATTTTTGCACACACACACAAAGTGTAAGCAATTGGGGTTTCCACTGAAGGATAGAAATATAAACTCGTAAGTCATTACTAAGTAGGTGCTTAAATTACAGTCAATTGCAAAAGTTTAAAGACCAATAGCCGATTTTTAGTATATTAACACATTATTTTTGCATGTTACTGCGTCATCTCATGTATTGATTGTATCAGACGATTTTAAACCACCCTAAATAAACGTTCGCTTATCGCCATTTTTTTTTTATTTATTTATTTTGCTGTAGACAGTGCTGTTGTGTAATTACTATAATGGTTTAAAAAAATTCACTTACTTTTTCAAAAAAGGGCAGAAATAGTAACCACGCATATAGTTGGATTTTCTGAATGAGGTAAAAATTCGAGGGTAAATAATACGAACAAGATAGCTGCTCATCATAAATTTAAAATTTCAGAAAAATTTACGGACCTGAAGATAAGAAGTCGCTCAAGAAAAACGAGAGCACTAGATGATCATGTGATAAGAAGGATGGTCATACAATCTCCAATAACCTCCTGCAATAAGATTAGACTTTTTCTGGCTGCAAAGCTCACTATTATCAATTTGAGTACCATTTCAAGACCATTTCAAGACGATTTTGGTTTATTATCTTATAGAACTGCAAGGAAACTTAGATTTACTCCAAGTATGAAAAAGAAACGTCTGATTTTCGTCAGACAATATCAGCATTGGACAATAAACCAATGGAATAACATACGTTTTTCGATGAGTCATGTGCAATAATTCTCCTGCACGTGCTATAGGTGCTTGCCACCCCAGCGGGAAAAGATGTCATGACAAATATACAATTCCAGCGGTGAAACATCCTCCCTCCAGATAATGAGGGATGCAATATCTGCGTCTGGTATTGCTGCTTTGTATTTCCTGCCCCTCTCCCATTCCTTCCCTCCCCCCCAAAAAAACACTATGAATGGAAATAGGTGCCTTAATTTGTTATATGAGAAGTTGAAGCTTCACATAGATGTTAAATTTTTATGAATGAAGGGGTTCCTGTCACAAGTCTTGTATTAGCGGAATTCCATTAAACCTGACTTTTTTGTGGGTGATCTTATATTTTTGAAAACGACAGCAATTATAACGCAATTTAATGCTTCCAATATGCGATGCTTTTAAGAAATTGTTTTGGAAATAATTAAAAATATTTACTTGACCAGTAACTTATATTCAATTTAAGATCAATGAGCCTTTAATTGTGTCTGTAAAAAATAAGAGTTTTAATTTTTATTTCCCTTTTCTGAAATTTTTCTGCATTCCAAATTCATTGTTAACTTTATTTAACTGTCTACTGCTATCGAATTTACCCTCCTCTTGAAACACGTCGCTCAAATGTTTTCATGGATACAATAAAATATTATTTGGATTTTCATACTTCTAATTACTAACAAAAATGTCGCTAATGTGCTTTCGAATAATATAATGATACACTATTTCCTTCAAGAACTTCTTTTCCAATTTCTATATTCACATCATATATTATCTTTCCATAATTTTCATTTACAAGTTCTATTCTTACATTTACTAATATATTGTTAATTTCACGCTATTTATTCTAAGTCGTTCGTTATTTTACTTTTCCCACCTAGCTTTTAACACAAAAGTTTTGCAGTTTGAATCTCAAAATCACCAAAGAAATGCCACAATAAAGAACAAGTCCTCTACCGTGAAATTAAGAGCATTAAAATGTACTGTGGAAAATCCAGACGAATTATGCAAGTCTTAAAATATTAAACCAAAACGCATTAAGTATTTCATTTACTACATGGATAGTTAAACAAATGAAGACATTACTAAAACAAATAAGAAATAAATACTATGTACAAATATAAATCTTTCTAATCTAAAATATCCAATGACCTCTTTTGGTTTTTATTCCACGAAACTGAATGCAGGATAATTTGTGATTGGCAAAAGCATTCAAGTACCATCACAGAGAGAGGGATGGGGACATTTTTTTTCGTCTGCTATACTTTTAAATTTCCACTAACAAAGTGATTGGAAATCAGTCAAGAGTGAGATCTAGATAAATTCTACATTCGAAAAAAGATAATTTAACAGTCACTTAGAAAGTGTCGATACTATCTTTTAAACTCCTGTCTCGACTGTCTAATCTAATGTCTGCTTTTGGATTTACACCCATCCATTTGTATATGCTTTCAGGCTTTTATTTTATTACATTTTTTAGAACATCAATACATTTTTATTATTACATAAATGAATCAGTAACTAAGAGCTTTCCAGTAGCCAATTAATGACAGATTCAAACTTTTCTTACCACCCACCCCCTCCCATTTTTGTTTATTAGCTGGAGTAATGTATGCTTCAGAAGAATATTTTAAATTAAAACAGAATATTTAAACAAAATAAGGACTGTAAATGAAAACAAAAACAAAAATGTTTATGCGCATTACATACACATTTTAAAAAGGCATTTAATCCGTGAAAAAAAATCAGATTCAGTAAAAAGGGAGAAATTGCCAGTGTTACATAACGGGGGGGGGGGGGGGGATTATCTCTACAATTAACAAGCTAATGCTTCCTTTCCAGGAAAAGAAACAACTTCATGAAGGAAATAAAATAGACATTAAAGTTTCCAATCCTTATCAAAGATAAATAAAGAAAATTAAAATATTCTCAGATAACAAAGCTTATGTTCTTACAAATCCATAATTTTTTGAAACACTTATTTGATTACTGAATATGACAGAACAAACAGGCTATGTATCATTGATTTCTGCTCTTTTGAACCACAAGCAGATGACAAAGACACGATATGCATCATAAAACGATAGAAACAACACTGATAATTGTGTTATTTCACAACACAAGTTCTTGACACAGATACAATTGAAAATTAGAAGTATAAATGGATTCTGCAGTTCTGAATCCTTCACAGATGACGAAGAAAAGTGCAAAATAATGAGAAAATAAGGATTACTTTCGAATTTCAATTATCTATTTATTTAAAAATAAAGAGTAATTTCTACTTTACAATACACATATCCTAAAAATCATTTTAAATTCAAACATACAAATAATATTCCAGAGAAATTTTTGTGTGTTCTTAGTACTATCAATTCCTTTAATTATTTGAAAATGGACAATGAAAGGAATTTATGATTGCTCAGAAATGCTTTTACTTATCTTCCTAATGCTCAAGAATTTTGCATAAACTCGAAACATGTTTCAAATTGAAGAATGTTCAAAATGCTTAACAATATTTTAGTAAAAGTATTACATTTTATTGCATCATACATATATGTTTGAATCAGTCAATATATATACATAAAAATGTTCCATGTTTCATCTCCTATTCTGTTACGTTACATGGCTTTCACTTTATATATTAAAATACAAATTTTTATATTTATTGAATGGGTTTAGATTTTAAGATTAAATATGATAAACGAGTAAATGTGCTATAACCAAGCTGACTTATATGAATATTGGGCCTTATCTGTCTGATAATGAGTTCTCAATTTTGGTCCTTCAACTTGAGGTGCAGATTTTTAATTTTCATTCAAACATGTTTATCGCACAGATTTTTAGGAGAAAAAATGTCTGGAAACATTTTGCAACAAAATTGCCAAAATCTCTTAAAAATAATTATATTATTCGTATTATTTGTTCGATTTTAAGAATTGAGATCTGCTCTTTCTCTCTCACACACATCAGAGAGAGAGAGAGAGAGAGCTACACATCAAATTAATATATTTAAATTTTAATGCATATCTAAAAGATAGCTTTATATTTTCCTGTCATTCTATTTTTAAGAAAAACCTTTTTAAAACAGTATTCGCCTGACCTTAAAAATCAATCTTCAACTGCACACATTCTAAAAGCACTTCATCGTTATTATTACTTTTTGATTTCACTATCCCATAAAACAGCAGCTTGTCTTATTATAGCTAATCCAGTGTTTTGAATAGAATAATGTTCATTCCCTCATTTTGTAACGCGCAGACACTCATCAACTTTACCTGTTAAAGGGAGAAATGTGTATTTGTAAAATATTTTAACTTTTTAAGAGCGCAATATCATAAACATAGATATAAGCATTATAACCACACGAACTTATATTAACATATCGGCATATTTTTTTTTTCATTCAAAAATGAGTTCCCATTTCAGGTTCTTGTTCAGTAAGGGGCGATGACAGCTGTAAGATGTTTTAGTTTTAGATTTTCTTTAAGAACTTTTATCCAGAAACTGTGAATAATTCTACCGCTTGTAAATGTACTTGAATCACTGCAATAATTTTTAAGCATTTCACGTGATATTAATATATGACTATAAACATAATTAGTTTGTAGCTATACGATATTTATTATTAATAAATGAATTTTATTTGAATATCCAAAAAATCCACTTATTACAGTTAAAGTGTCACTGATCTAAAACATCTCAATCGATTGTTAAAGCCACTTTTAGTCGGATCATACGAATGTCAGATCAATCTAATGAATTCGAAAACACTGAACGGCTAATTTTTTTCTAAAAAAAAAGAGTTTTGGGAGGTTCTCTGTATACTGTAACTCCGACGATATTTTAAAATGTATCAATTTAATTCATGTAAACTTGGTCATTTGTTTGTAATTCTCCACGAGATAAAAAGTATAAATATTAACAGTATAATTTTAATAACTGTGTGACACTATTAATATAACATCACTCATATTTAACTGTCAAATACTCTCGAAACCAGACTTTTCATGAAATAAACAATCTCTTTCGGGGATACGCAATATTTTTCTTAAATCCGGAAATTCGCAATTATTATATCTTCAGTTTCGCTTAATTAATATTACACGCAATCTACAGAGTGGATTGACGTAACTGAAATGTGAACAACAAATTTTTGTAGATCATGTTATTTTCAAATAAATTTTTTTTATTCGAAAAGGACACAAAATGAAACTTAACATCTTCTATTTCTGGAAAGTAGGAAAAAAACACTATTTTATCATTATAATTACGAACACGGAAAATTAATCAAAGCTATAATAAGTACACCACACGCTGACGTAGAACTACGGAATCAAATAAAAAAAAATAGCAGACGTTATTTGAACAAAAATATGCAGTCCCTAAAGAAAAGTCCATTGATGACTCCTCTTCGCAAAAAAAAAAAGGAAAATGGGCAAAAAAAAGGGAAAAGAGGTCAGCGCTAATGAATGTGTAATATATCACCATGTCGCGTGAATATTTTTCCACCTGGAGAGCCTATTTCCGTCGTTAAGATTAAACCACGCCAGGGATATCGAACATGAATTAGCGGATAAGAGTGATAATCGAAGAGGTCTCCGCCCAGCAGGTTTTCGGGACCCTCATCACGAAGAGTGAAATTAAAGCCTTCACGTGAGTTTAATCACAGTTGGTCGGATGGAAATATCCCAAAGTCCTCCCAAGTGTAATATTACACAGGACATTTATCAAGGGTTATGCCCGGCCAACCTTCCCGGTGAATACACACCCCTAGGAAAGTGTGGCCTTGGTACTATGCAGATTATTTACACGCCTCATTTCCAGTAATACGATGGCTTGGTGGCAACGGCTAAATTTTGTTCTAAGCGAGAAATAATCCATTCAAAGCGGATTTCTTTTAGAGTTGAACAAAAGCAGAATCTGCTTTGTAATGTCTGAATTAGTTCTAATAGAAAGAAGTAAGTTTGGGGGAAAGTATGTATATCAGGTATTCAGATGAGTTTAATATGGTATACAGAATAAGACTTTGAAAAATCAAAGAAGTAATCAAGATTTTTTTCAGAAAAAAAAATTTTCTTACAGAAAATATATTCAATAGTTTAAACGTTAAATATTTATAGTAAATACAAATATTTTCTTTCATTCAGATAAATTTTTTGGTTTAAAACATTAGATTAATAATTATACTTTACAATTTATTAGATTCATAGCAATAAATCTTTAAAATATAAACATTTATAATACCAATATTGTAGAGTAAATCAAAAGCTGAATTCTTCTTTTAGAGAAATTCATTTTTAATGTCAGTTACAATGATTTTTTCCTCCAAAAAATCTACTTCTTTCAATATGAATGAAAAATAAAGCTTTCCGGATTTCATAATATATTCTTATACACGAAAATTTCTGATAAAGGAAAAAACAATAAGGTACGATATTGAATAAATATAGCACATTTTCAGAAACTCTAAATGGTTTTTTTTTTTCTTTTCTTGTCAAAAGATTGATAAATCTTACCGAATAACATAACATAATAATTCAATGAAAACACGAAAAAAATTAAACATAAACCGATTAAAAGAAACCGCTTTATATGGAACAGTTTAAGTTTTTCGGTTGGTATATAACTGTTTTTTGTTTTTCGATATTAATATTTCTTTCGTGTAAGAAGTTAATTGATTATGGGCTTAAATTGCATAAAATCTCTATCGACAGTGAAATATGTTCAACACAACAAATACTTAAATTACTTTTATTGTCAGAGCTTTTAAATTCTATTTATTAAATTTAATAGTTGTATAAAATCTTTTTTGCTAATTACTAACTGATTAAGGTTTATATAAGCACTATATAAAAAGTTATTCGGAAAAGCCTTCATTTTAAATTAAAGCAAGAAACAATTCTTTAAAATTTTTCTGAAATAGGTATAGAGCCCTGCCATTCGAAAAACACAATTAAACAATTAAGAAATAAAACAAATCAGTGCCATCCGTAATCACAAGATTTGTTTATTAATTAACGATATAATGCGGCTATTTTTCTTACAAAATAATTACTTTTTTCATACTTCCAGCACTTAGAGCCAAAATCATTTTCACAAATGATGGGAAAAAATTTAAGTCGAGAAAAATTGCCAAAAGAAAATTGTTCCTCTCAAAAACTTATTAAAAGTAGCTCCCAAACCAAACGCTTGAACATCCTGAGAGCTGCTGGCGATTGTTAAATCTTTTAAAATTTAATTAATACCACTATTCTCACGGCAACTCAATTGTCATTTTATATCACTGGGCGACCTAAATTAAGCAATTTCAGCAACTCTTGATCAGAAAATTCTTCCGCTTCAACATCAACGTTCATTGTCTCCCAAGGCGAGAAAATTAATTAAGGCCTTTGAAAATTCAAGTAGGGAATTCTTTCAAACTAGATATATATAGATATGTATGAATCAGTACACACTTCTCAGAAAGAGCAAAATAGAAAATACGTGCTTAATGTTTTAAACGTTGTAACAGGCTAAAAAAAACATTTTTAATAAAATAATAATTTGAAACCAAAAGAATAATTTTCACTGGGCATAATTAGAAGCAATTATAATGAAACGCCGCTATTCACGATTTAATTTTTAAATTTAAATGACGAAAGAAGTGAGTTTTACTTTTCTCTATCATTTTTTCACAGCAAGAAATGATGGAATTTTAAAATAAAAATTATTTTTATAGCAAGTTTACTATAATGAAACTGAGCAAAATAAGATTTAATTGCAACAGTAAATATCCTTTTTAATTACTTCAATATTGCTGGAAGATACGACATTATATACATAGAATCATACAACACACTCTATACTATAAATTAGAGATATAATACAAACACGATAATAATAAGACATAAATATCGATTGAAGAATTCAGACTTCAAAAGTTATCAGAAATTATGTTACAGTAAATTTTTTGCAAAAAAAGATTTTCATAAAAAAAAATGTATTAATACTTTCTACGATATGTAAAAATGGCATAATAAAATGGCAATTAACAATTATTTATAAATTACACATTACAATGATCATTACAACAAACATTACCCTATACGAATATTGGAATTATTTTAATTTACATTTCTCAATAAAACTGACCAATGTTAATAGCCGTTTAATGCCATAACAAATCATTGGCCTAAACCAAGGGTGGAATAGTGCTTTTACACACGTAAATATTTTAACAGTAGAATTATTTTTATTTCTTTTTAAAATGTCTGTATTGATTCAGTAATCAATTTAGCAATCTGTAGTACGATTACTAAATATGTCTGACCAATAATTTTACTCTATCAATGCAGTGTCTGTATAACCTAAGCGAATTATTGTAGTATGTTCCATAAGACCCTTCCCCGTGATCCTGCAGAAACAGCTCCAAAAAGAATTTCATTAGCTAAACCCCGTCGACCTCTAACATTCCCTTTAGAATTTAAACAAAGCAGGTTGCAACTGAAACAATGCGCATTTTCTATTTTCGCCACTTGAAATTTAGGGTTTTGTTTTCAATTGCAGGTTAAAAGAAGAAGATGGCATGATGTCCCCCTTGCCGTCGAGCCTCTAACCAAACCGGAAAAGTATTTTTGTCTCGAAGAAGAGACTCGAGAAACAAAAAAAAAAGCCTGCATTCCCTCAGAGGAGTCTCCCAAACGGCCTCCATGTTCCTCCACAGAGCTATGAGGTAATGTATACATCACCATATATCTCACACCTTATTTATGTATTTACAAACCTTATGACTAAGATAATGTACAACCATCAAAGTGTCCGCAGAATAAACTTATAAAATTTTACTTCAATCAAATCACAGTTTTAAAATAAAATTGAAAACAAAATTTAAGATATTCTATGCTTTTAAATATACATATAGTATCCTTTTTTAAAAAAAATTAATAAGTCTTAAGATAACTATTCCATTTCCCACTGATGAATTATTGTGGAATAGATAACTTTTTTAAGTTATGGAAGCAATTCATTCAAAAATCTTTCTAGATTCAATTTCTCATTCCGAATTCTCCTAACATTACTAGTAAAAATACTATCTCTCTTTTTCACCAATACCCATTATAATTCAATATTAATCTTATTTAGCTTTATTGCTCTGTGTTTCAAATAAATTGCTTACAGGGATAAGGGTAATAAACATGATAGATACAGAGTTTTACAAGAATAATTCTTCCCTTAATATATCTTAAAATCATTAATTATAAAATTTTGAATTTTAAAAATTGTATTCAATGTACTTTAAAATTTAATTTTTGCAGAATAAAAGTAATAAATAGTAATAAATTACACAAGTATAAATAGTAATAAATTACAAAATTTGCTCATACTACAACAAAATCTCTCTTTAATAATACTATCTTCAGTTTACTATTAAAAATACAGTTATAAGATCTGTGTGAGAACTTGTTGTAATCATCATAATAACGCTTTCATTAAGAAAGTATAATTTGCTTTTAATAGTCCTATTTGATGATTATCAAGTTCCATGTATATTTTAAATGTGTATAGCTGTATAAAACAGTTCGTAAATTTCTATTACAACCAAAATACAACACGTTTAAGAGCTCTAACTCCCTGTACACTGCACTTTTGCCATTTTAAATGATACTATGTTTTATATTACTGGTGGAAAACGTAGCAATTATTTTCAACATGGTAAGCAATAATTTAAGGGGAAAAACGTTCAGTTTGTAAAAAGTATTTCAACTTTAAATCGATTTTGCGAAAATCCCACGACACAACCTTATTAGTTGTAGTTACTATATACAAGTTTAGTTAATTATTTTCTCATTTTGTCGTTACTTCTGCTTGTATGAGTCTTTGTCACTTAATAACCTAAAAATTAAGAATTTTTTGTGATAAATTTAACGATAACTAAAACTAAAGTTGAGAAAATGGGAAATAACTAAACATTCTTGTTTGTATAATGCTATACGTAAAAAACTTTTAAAATATTAAACATAACATCATAATCACATTATTTAAGATTCATGAACATATTAATATCATCACAAAATCTAGATCACATTCTGCAAAAGATTATACATGTGACTGTGTTAAATAGAAATAATTTTAACATGCATATAAAATCATATTCATAAAAAACCAAAATTAAAATATTGGAACAATTAATTTGCAAATAATATACAGAACTTATTGAAACAATTAGTATAAACTCAAAATATCCAAAATCATTCAAGTTAAAAATATTACCAAAATTTAACACATACAGAGTATTATAATGTAAAAAGATACAATAATACTAAAAATTTATGTAAGAAATACAAGAATACATATTAAACATGATAATTTTAATTCAAAACAATATATACATAAACATACACACACACATTATATATATATATATATATATATATATATATATATATATATAATATGAGCATACAGAATAGTTTAAAGAAATACCACTCAGACGAATAGATATTTCTTCATGTGTTAACGCTGAGAGAGAGAGAGAGATTTATAATTCACTAAAAATTCCAAACATTGTCTGTTTACTCCAATGAACCTTATTGTATAATGCTAGAGCGAATTTCAAACTGACTTCGTATATCATGCCATACCTTAGATTATAAGACAAAAGAATACAGCTAATATTTGATAGGTAAGCTGATTCGCTATGTTTTGTTAAGAATTACAACACGAAGTAACTAATTTTGGCATAAAGTTTCGGTATTGGAAATGCATCGCCCTTGATAAAGACGATAATTTTATTTTTGCATTTTTACAATGGATTATTCTCCCTCATTATCTTCAACAACGTCTACAGTTATTTAGATATTTCATAAAATGTTTTTCTTCTGACATGACATTAATATTGCTAGTAAATTTCGCGTTCGAAGCTGCAACGTTAAGAATTTCCGATAATGATGCATATTAATGAATTTTATTGTGCTTGGATCTCAGAACCTGTTTATAATTCGATATTCTTAATTTTTTTAGAAACAAAATTATTGTACTAAGATATTTCACTAACAGTTAGAAAGATACCTTTGGAATTCACGTTAAAAAATTAAAGATACATGAGTTCGAAATATATTGAAATCTTCATATAACAAACACATCACAAAAATATAATTAATCTACAACAAAATTAATGTTTAGGTATTATTATTTTAAAAAACAAGCGTATATCAAGATATTAAAAACTTTAAATCAAATCAATAGTGTTTCACTTTACCACACCAAATATATAGATAATGATGCTACTAGGGCAAAAAGGATATTTATACTTTAGGAAAATTAAAAGAAATGCTTTAAATGCAACCAAATCAAAATCCGCAAGAATCGTAGCATAAAAACTCTTAATTAGCAAATATAAATTTCGAATTTAAATTGGGATAAAGAAAAAAAATTCTTTCAAAAAAATTACGCCAGATATCAGACATTTTTGAAAAACTACACATGTTATACAAAATTCATGCTTTAAATTGGCCTTCGCAGGAAACGCGTTGATAAAATTGCTTTTCAAAATTTAAAAAAAAATAGACTCATTTATTTTCTCTACTTAATTGAGTGAAATAAGTTAAGTAGTTTTCTTCCACAACATTAATAGTCAATAGAATCTTTTACATCCCGAAAAACTTGTCCTTCACTAAACATATTTTCCGAAGTGAAGATTAATGGAGTTTTTTTCTTTTTCAAAAGAGAATTTTCAAATTTTACCTTCATAGTCGTATTGAGGCATAAATTTCAAAATATAGTTAAAAGTCCTTTCAAAATGAGTAACTCGAATACATTTTAAACACTTTTAAATACACTGATTCAAATATTTTTGAAGAAAGATAGAATTGACTATTTTATACCAAAATTTTAAAAAAATTTATTAGTAAACATATCGCATTTATTTTACAAATTACTCTAATCTTTCTTTATACCTATTTATTTATTTTTGCAAAAATATACTGTACTCTCTCGGTAATCCGGCAGATATCAGACGAGAGCATCGCTGGATTACCGAAAACGCAGGATTAATGGAAAATCACCAAAAATAACCCATCTAAACAGCAGAAGTAATTTATATTGAATAAAATTTAATACAGTACAGCAAATAAAATGTTAAACACAAGAAATAACTAAAACAACAACGAAAAATGTATTTGTAACCAGCATTATTCCGTAAAAGTAGATGGCGTTCAATAATTTTCACTAACTTGTTAGCCGGTGTAAAAACGCCAGGTGGTTGGCATGGCCGGATAGGTAACAGGATTATAGAAGGAGTACAATATGTTTTTTTAATTGAAAAAATGATCAATTTCAATGAACAAATTTATATAATTCCTTCGACTAAAACCTTTTTAGGAGAAATTTAGATATTTCGTATATTAATATTTATGATGTTGAACATGCAAATTAGTCGAAGTAATTACTCTTCAGGAAAAAAAAATTACTTTAAATAAAATAAGTTAAAATATAGGATTATTCAAAACTATTCATCCAATTTCAAAAAAAAAATTATTTTCATAAATAAACGACACAGAATGATAACTAATACATGAATGAAAAGGGGAAATATAGGTTTTTTTTACAAGTTGTAATGATGATTGTTCGGACGGTACGGAAGGATGGGAAGGAACAGAAGGCATCTCTAAAACAATTTACTTTATTAACTGCTCATCTACAAAACAAATCTATCACATCTCTCTCTTCCCCCCTTCTCCCTTTTCTCTCTTGAAAGCTTACATTATATATACATATATCAGTCTTAATTTGCATGTTTCCGTTCTCTTCTTCGGAGGAAGCCTCCTGATACAAATAATTGTTGAGGAGTGCAAATTCCCCAAGAGGACTATTAGTGACAAGGTGTTCGATATTACTTTCTTTAGTTACACGTATAATATCTATTCGATATATAAATTCCTGCCAAACACGTTGTTAAAGTTCAGTAGTAATTGATTGTACAACAGCGAAATCCATTGTTTAAGTTCAAATAAATTTGTGGATAATGTGGCGCATACACTTTATCTTCTACAAACCACCAAAGGAAGAAATCGCATGTAGCCAAATCAGGTGACTTAGATGGTCAGCAGTGTAACATCAGGACATCTGGTTGAGTGCGATCGATCCAACTGCGAGGTAGCTCTGTGAAAGCTTCTAAAACAGCTTTCGTGAAACAGCTCCAAGAAGAACGCACTAAAGTCGTCTATTTTTTCACAAAATAAAACTTCAACAGTTTCCCTTTGTATTCATGTATTACTTATCATTCTGTGCAGTTTATTTTTGAAAATATGGAGTTTTGAAATCGGATGAATCATTTTGAATAACCTTGTGTTTTATTTAAATATTTCTATTCCACCAAACAATTCTTTAAAGATAATAGAAGTGATTCTCTAGAATCATTTTGATTAGCCTTGCAGTTCAAAATGTGTATTTGAGGATAAGAAGTACGCTTTAATTTTGTTTCGTTTATTACTATTTAACATTTGTATTATTTTAAAAAGTAAGAAGAATCTAATAAAATAGTAAATTTTTAATAAAATATATAAATCAGATATAAAAAAAAAAAAAGATTAAATCACGAAAGTAACTTAAATAAAAAAAAAAATTGAAAACTAATGTGAAAGTAAAATAAAAGCTCAAGCTCCTTTAATAGTACAACATCCTTCTTATTCGAACTTTTATTGGCCGATTATGTCGCTTTTCATAATGCATTAAATAAGATTTCAATCTCAATTTTCCAAAATCATCGGTGTTTTGAATTTTTAACACTAATTCTTTAAATCAATTTCAAAATCAAAAATATACAAAACAAGTCAAATTATAATCATAAGGGCTAGATTCTTATGGGGTTTTTTTCCCATTGCTATCAAACAAGTAATTAAACTATTCGAAACTAATACTTTTAATAGTATTTTTAAAAACTACCAATTAACAACTAATATAACAGTCTCCAAAACATGAAAGACTTTCTACATTTCTTCTAAAAAGTAAAAGGCAGCACGGCATTTAATTAGAAATAAAAATGAATTTTTTGATGTATTGCTTCTTCTTTCCCTTAAATAAATGAGAAAAAAATTGATACATTACATTAGATCTTGCAAAAAATTTATCAATTACCAAAATAAATTTATTTTTTATAAAAACACATCGAAAATAATTGTCTGTATGTTGAAATTGTGTCCTTGAATTGGTTGTCAGTCAAGTGAATTTTTTGTTTTGATAATTCTAGAATCTTCTTTTTCCAACAATAGTTAGCTTTGCTTTGATGTTAATTCATATCGTCACTATTAGATCACGAAAGTTACACCAGTCAAATTGATATTTTTTATCATAATAACCAATTCTGCACTTTTTTTAAAAAAATAATAATAAAAAGTTTGAAATGATTACCACAGATAACTATTCACACATAATCATTCAACAGAAAAAGTATTTCATAAAAATATAAAACTTCTAGACAGAGTTCATAAAGAATAGAAGGTAGATTTCACTTAATTACATAAGATCGTCTACAAAAAATATGAACAAAGATTAATAATCTCTCTAAATTAAAAATATTAACAAAGATTAATAGTCTATTTAAATTAAAAATATAAAAAGGGAACTATTATTATTACACATGACACTCATATATTCTTCTTAAAACTGTATTATAAGATGTATATTGTACTATAGATTTATATAGTACTGTACTAAAGGTTTAAAAAAAAAATTTACAATACACTTCATGAGAATCAATCAACCATATAATTATCCAGAGTATGATCTTTTTCTATACACACTGTTTAATATGTATTTCAGCAAATGAAATTTCAATAAAGTTCTAGTAGTAATTTCCACCAAGAAACACCCATTTAGAAGATAGAAACTTTATCATTCACCATGCCAAATCTGGTGCAAGATTAGTTTTAATGGGCTATTGGGTAGAAAAGTTAAAGAGGCGTGAAACGTAAACGATGTAGTAATGCTATCGATTAAAGGTAGTAAATGAACCAAGAGGTTTCCAATTTAAAAACTTTTTATCTCACCGTCAAAATGTCTTAGTTCACCTAAAAATAGCCTATTTCGAAATATAGTTCTTAGCGATGTCTAGATGCAGAATTTCATAGATATTTATTCAGATTGTGACGAAAATTAACTCTTTATAATTTAATTTTTTAATTCATCAGGGATAATCCTCGATGAGACAATTGAAGAATTAAAAAAATACTTTTCACGTCTTTTAAAAATCTCAAGGATTTTTACCTACAGTTTATTTTTATCTTGTCGTACATTACGTATAAGTCACGTATGAACTACACTTCTAAACTTAATATATTCTTAAAATAAGTATCACAATTTCAGATAGAACCTTCTACAAATTACACAGTTGAGCAAAAGTATCAGAGACTCTGGGGGATTGCAACATGTTTGGTATGAATTTATGAATTTTTCCCCGTAACACAAGCAACAGAGCATAAATTCTGCTATAAGTTACATTACTTTTTTTCCAACAATATACATACGCAGAAATCTAGAATTAAATTCAGTTAAAATTACCTTATGGATCTACAGATAACAATTGAATATTTTATCATCACTATTTATGTTATTATAAGTTGATAATATTCATAAGAGCCACATCATCACTTGATGGAACGTGAGATACTACCTTAAGTTATATTTAACTTCCAGGAAGATAACAGTTACTTAAATTCTTTTTAAACACTCAAATTGAAATTTAAAATTTGCACTGTGCACATTTAAAAGACTTTTAAAATTGCACTTGTCTATCATTCATAGACGCATTTTCTCGTTTCAGGTATTACAGGCTGTGGATCTACTCGTGCAACCTGGTTTTGCTCGTGAGTGTCGTCGCATTCGTTTCGCTGGCCGCGTGGATCGTGTCCGATTTTCGCATGTCGCTCTTTCCCTCCATTGACCTTCGCCACCCGAGTCTGCTGTACGCCTACCTCGCCTTGGCCTTGCAAGGCGGCATCCTCCAGGCCATAGGATGCATTGGGGCCATCCGTATGAACGAGAGGCTCCTGAATGTCTACTGGACTCTTATGCTGTTGTTGCTTTTCGGTGACGTCGTGCTCGGAGTGGTGTGGCTCTTCCGATTCCACTACCTATCCGGCCACCTCAAGGAAGAACTCAGAACCAGACTCGGTGAGCAATATGGTATCGATCCGGAGTTCCAGATGTTGTGGGATAGGCTCCAGAATGAGCAGGGCTGTTGCGGAGTGGATGGTCCAAAAGACTTCGGTAGCAGCGAGTGGCTGAAAAAGGAGAGACAGGACTTTCCCCAGCACAGACAGTTGGTCCCTCGCAGCTGCTGCAAATTGAGACCTTCCTTGAGAGAGCCCGAACCCCTTAACATAACATGCGTCGAAACGGATAGAAATCCGTCACTCATACATCTTCCTGGATGCTACGAAGCGGTTCACAGGTGGCTGCAACATGCTGCAGACGTGTTGTGCGTGCTTGGCTTCTGCGTCATCGCATTCCTCAAACTCTGCTTCCTCGGCATACTCCGTTATGAGATACGGGAGATGATCCAGAAGATCAAAGTGTTGCGGGACATGAGCGAATCCCCCGGACTTATGGACCCTACGGGACCCGCCAGCTTGCTGCCAGGTCCAGCCATGGCCGCCAAGTTGAGGCGGCAAAGGAGTAGCACCGAACAGAAACCGCCTCCCAATGGGAACAATAACGAGGCTGAGCCGTCTTCTTCACCCACGAAGAAGAACTCCAGCCCGGAGTGAGAGTTACTCTTCCGATTGAGTACCTAACAAAGTATATATTATTAAAAAAACAAAAAAAAAGTGACTGGGGTTGGCAGAGGCCTCCGGTGGGCCGTTTTCATCCAGTCATTTAAAAAGAGACATTAGTGAGAGGAGACTACACAGTTACAAACCTAAACTCGCATTCATGTACATAAATAACACGTAAACACATATACACACGAGCACAACAAAAGACCTACATAAACAGAGGTGCAATTTATTGAATTCAGCGAGATTGCATAACTATTGAATTTTCTATTTTTTAACGCTTTTTTACTTCTGGAAAAAAATAATAATAAATTTTCTAAGATCTCCGTCAATATATAAGGGAAAAAAAGCCAATGAATTCGTCGAAGCCAATAACATTCCAATAAGGAGCTTTAAATACACCTTTTGATTTTATTTTTGGAGAAAAATTGTTGTTGCAATTTATAATCCGAACTCTCGAATGGTTGAAACCATATTTCATAAGCTAAGGTATCTTTTGCATGAAATAACCTAATCAGCGGCATAAAGAAAGGTCTTGTAGACCCAATTTATCCGCTCCCAATTTAAGTTGATTTTGTTTTTTTAATGCACGAATTACAAGAGCTCGTGGTTCTTTTTCGAAAAGACCAAAGTTTCTATTGCACCTCCATTCGCTCAAAGCTATAACTTGGATGATTCAATAAATCGCATCGCCCTCCGGTAGGCTTTGTGCACTCGGAAACACATCTATCTCTACCTATCTATCTATATATAGGAGCTTTATCCAGCGGTGATCCAAAGGACGGCTTTCGAAAAGATATTTCTATATATCCACATTCTCTTTCTCCATTTTCGTCTTAGACACTTTCTACAAACGCATAGAGTCAGATATTTTCTTTAGCGAGCTTTTCGTACAAAGAGAAAAGAAAAAGTAGAAGTCATTCTCATATCACGGGCTGATGGGCAATTTTTTTCTCTCTTACATGGGAACATTAACTCAAACAAGACATATTATAATACCAAATATTCAGATGTTGCAGTAAACAGGATATACACACGTTTAAGACACGTATGCACAGAACTCTCTAGTTCAGTCCATTGAAAACACCGAAAACAAAATCACGGCAAGCAGTAAAAACGTGCGAAAACGCCGAAACCTTATGGTGAAAATATCTGTAAAACAAAATATCAGACTCACAAATTATCAATAGATTTAGTCTATTAAATACAAATATCTATATATATACATAGTAACAGAGATATACTAGAATTCTTGGAATTAAGTATATATTAATTAATTTTACCAAGTGCCTCACTATTTTATCGGCGCGCTATGTGATGTTAAAAAATATTTGAATATATTGAATTATCTCACATATCAAAAATTCAGTTATTTAATTGAAAACAAAATTATTAAAACACCATGATGACATTTCCAGAGTTATTATACTTATTGTCGTCCAAATCCTACAAGGTTACTATCAAATCAAATGACCATATTTAACATATCATGGTCAGTTTTTGAGTCTGTATAGGCTCCTAGAGCAGGAATTATCATAGCTAAAGTTTAAGTAGTAAATTTAGCATATAAAAAAAGGTGGATTTTATTTCCTAATTCAAATGAATATATATATATATGTTAAATATAATCATTTCTAAGACAATAATAAAACCGATAAAAAAAATACATAAAACGTCAGGACTTAGCATAGTTTCATTTGAATAGCACGTAATAAAAATTATGTTGGGTGCATCATGATGACATATACATACACAACTAGAATTTAAAAACAAAACGTCATTGCTACAGTTTCAAATACAATAAATGATAAATTTAGCATTCCAGTTTTCTCATTACATATTCGTACAAAAGGCACATTAATCAAACAAAAGAAATCTAATTTCCCCCCCCCGAAAGGTTGATGGTATCAATCCTAGCAGATGAGCTAAAACAACAATAGCCCAAAACTGAAGGTACACATATCAGACGAGTTAATACAAAGAATACTTATCTTTTGGGTGCTGATTAGCAGTGTCTCTTAACTTCAGAAAAAGTTTCATCACGGACACGTTCGGAAAGCTCATGCATTCATGAGCTGTCAGTCTTTGTTCGCCACATTAGGAGACATACTTTATTACATCGATAGTTTCAGAACTTTCCACGACTCGTTACTGCAGAACGATATTTGTAAAAAAAAAAAAAAATCGCATGTTTTTTAAACATAAAACATTCTTTTCGAGAGAATTAGATAAAATTATTTCTACTTAGCTTTCATTTTGACTATTTCATATTAACTTACGTAAAAACTGCTTTTAAGATTTTAGAAAGTGTAAGTTTCTTGAGAAGTTTAAAAGATTTCACGTAAGATTCAACTTCAGAACTATATACTCACCATTTTCTCTTTTTTTTTTCGTAATCTAAAGAATTATCAAATTAAGTAGAATAAAGTTAAATTGCTCTATACTTTTGAATGCATATAACCACCGAATATCATGACTAAAAATACGAAACAGAGAAAAATCGCATTTGCAATTAGCTATTTACTTTGCTCTGCCACTCAAAATGCGTCATTTCCACAGTCAAACAGAATGTTTTATTGTTCTAAAGTTTCTTATTTGCATTCTCAGTCACAAAAAAAATAATACATCTTCATATTCCAATACATAATATATTAAAAAAAATACTTTTAATTAGGATCTCATTCATTGACCATTTTCATTTATATAAAAGAAATTGGCAGAGGCATTCATTTTGCCGAACCACCTACTTTGTCAGAAAGAAGATAAATAAATAAATATCTGCAACTGTTTGAAAAAAAGAGGCTAATACACACGCCACCACTAACCGCTTCGTAGCAAAACGTCAAAGTACGAATAAGGGCACAAAAGGCAAAATGATCTACACGATCAACAAGCCCTAAAAACTTTTTTTTTCCGAGTATTACATATTCTAGAGAAATACGTTATATGCATATGCTAATTACTATTATAGGGCCTATGTAAATATATAGAAAATTTAAAAGTCTATAGAGAGAATGTGCAGAATGTGCTGCGGCATGCCATGTTGCATTTTTGTGGCCTTTACAGCGATGGACTGTCCATGTTATATAAAAACGACATGGTTTATTGTTCGATGAACATATTAATACTCCATACATACAAGAAATGTTGGGGACTCGTTTTCGACTTTTTTTTTTTATTATTATTGTTATTATTTTCTCAAGAAGATTCGTCTATCGTATCACCATCTCATTTCAATGATTATTGTAATATAATCAAATCTGTAACTGCGTAACAGCGCTATCACAAGATATATTGGCGCTGTCATTGCATTTGGCGCCGTCACGGGAAATGTCTACTCAGTGTGAGATGGTATATTGGAAATTCTAATTCAAAAACTATAGTTAACATGTACGTGAATGGTTGTTGTTCCAAGATAGAAGATGTTAAACACAGAGAGTGTAGTTTTATAATTTCAAGAATTTTTTGGTTGGTTCTCTCGAGAGCGATCTTGCAACCCGACCGAACCCGAAAGGTGGCCTTTCGACTAGCATTCCAGACTCCCCCCAACAAAAAGAGCTTGAGAAGAGAGTGGTGCCGCGGAAATATATGAAAGAAATGTATAAACATTTAAAGTTAAAATTATGAAAAATAAAGTGAATCGCACAATTCGTGCTAAAACTTAATAAAGTTGTCTATACCATTATTTCGTACAATGTGTGTTCTTTCTTCCTCTTCTTATGCAAACTACTATTCACGTATAGAAAGAGCACCTAGCCATATTAATAGTGACCAAAATTAATGAAAAAACATTGCAGAAAGCTTTAATTACTCATTCCATAGCTAGTATCAATTCCTTAATATATCATTTAATTGTACAATACATTATAGAACATATATTGCAATTATTTAATAAACAGCAGTTTTTAGTTTTGTGTTATTCCAAAAGTGCTTTCAAAACCACTTGATAGACTATAATAGCTTCTATTTCATTGTTTGAAATAGAATTTAAATTTTGAAATCAATTTTAAAAGTGTTAAAATAATGCAACAATCTCTGGCGAGAAAAAAAATCCCATAACCATAAAAGTTAATTTTATAGATATATCAGAATATATCGATAAAATTAAGGATCAATAAATCCCAGAACACTCTTTTTAATATTTTGAAGAAACTACAAATCAAACAAAATGATACAAGTAATAATATTGTGGATTACAGATATAGGAATGTGAGCATTCATTTTCAAGTGTTTTCCAAGTCATACTACGACGGCAGCATTAGTTATTTATTGAGTTTTACAACAAAATTAGTGACTATATATTTCGAAAAACCTTCATAAACTACTTTTTGAGGAATTGTCAAAGGTAACTATGGAAGTTCTCCTTCCTATTTAAGCAAGAATATTTTTAGCATAAGTTTTTTTAATCTTCTTTTTTATGGTAATGACAATGAGATACAAGCAAGTTATAAGAATGTATGCTTAATGCGCAAACATGAATGAATATTTACTTATAAAAACACTGGAACTATAAGTTTTTTAACTGATAACCCTTCACTCATTCTGATCAGTTATTTATCAAAAGAGTTTTTTGAAACATTTTTTTCCAAGTGAAATATGGCGTAGTTTCCATTTTAACCGTATCAATCACAATAATGAACTTGTATTTTTTACACAAGCTCACGAACATTATTAATAATAGAGCAATACGCTTCATTTACAAAGCAAGGGTTTATAAGAAAAAAATTTTAGCTGAAACATTGAATGCGTTATATTTTTAAAGATGAAAATATTATAGGAGAAATTTTTGGCAAAGAAATGATAAAAATAAACAGATTTTGTTACAATATAGTGATACATATAGTGTGATTAATGCACAAAAACTACATTAAATTACAATTTGAAAGAAATAATTTTAATGCAATTTGCACATTTAAAACAGAAAAAAAAACATAACTCCGAATGTGAACTATATGTATAACACGTGTAATTTGTTATTTTATATTTAAAATACTACATAAGTATTTATTTTATGGTACATAAAATATTATTTATTATAATTATAAAACGCTAATTCAAACGTTTGAAAATTAAAACAAGTTATTTAAATATCAAATTGAAATGTATGTTTTAATTCATGTCATAAATAATGCCAAGAATGAATTCTACAACTGAAAGCAATTAGCATAACTTTTATAATAATAAACACAGGATTGTATTACAAAATTAAAATAATATATTTCATTAAATTTCAATTACTTGAATATAAATTTTCAAAGTTGAAATAGAAAATCTTTAGTTATATAAGACCAGCAGACAAATAAAATCTGAACTTGAAACCTTCTTTTCACTTGAATTATTCGTAAATAATTTTATGTGAAACCTAAGATTCTAAGTTAAGCATTTAAGCAACAATGTACTCAGATATTTCAAAATACATTCAAGAATTTTCAGAAAAACCTGAGCTCTTTTTTCTTTTATAAGTAAAATTCTACGTTTTTTAAAGTATAACCTTTAAGCAATTTTATTTGGCAGTGACATGGACACCGATAGTGTACTTCACTATTAGAATTACGTGTTTCAGCAGCGGTATCATATAGCTCAAATCTTTTCTATATTTCTTCTATAATGGAAAATGACAATCGTAATCCTTTACTTTTTCCTAGTATTACACAGAAAAAATGTACTTGTCCCTTGTCTCCCTCTTTTCGGATACAATATCTTCATGTTTTGGGAAATAAAGGAAATCCCATCGCGCTGATGTTCGATCAAATAAAATATTTTAAGATTTTTTTTTTCTTTTTAATAAAGGTATGGTATTATTTACAACCTATACACACATAAAAATTGCTATAAAATCCAAAAACTAATAATCAGATATTAATGATAAATGATTATCAAGAGATTTTTCGCTCAACCTTCGTATCATCTTTCCAGTATATTCAATAATTCCAATTTTGGTAAAAATTAGAATCCCCTTTTCTCGAAACAATTTCCAAATATTTTCGATTGCGAAATTTTAATGATCATTGGAGAAACTTTTCCACAATTCCATGAAAAAAATAAAAAAATTAAAAAAAATTGTCCCTGAAAACTTAAACTTATCTTACGAAGTTCAACAACTGAATAAATATACATATATATAAATCTGAACATTCAAATGAATTTTTAACTATATAAAATAAATTTATCAGAGATATTTCCTGCTTAGGAATACAGATATGCATATTTTAAGATTTCTTTATCATAAACACATAACTTGTGAAATGGAAGCACCAATAAAAGAAAAATCAATAACAAAATATATTCATACTCTTCACCTAAATATTATAAAAAAAGAAAAAACAATTCCTGCATAATCATTCTTTCCTATTAGGTCCCTAGATCCAATTAAGTTTTGTCTATAATACAAGGAAATTGCACTAAGGTAGTACAATCGTTAAAAAGGAAGAGGAAGCACCTTAATACCTTTCGCAATTCAGCTGGATAAAATTGGTATTACTGTTCACAGCTTTAAGTGAAATTAAATTATGGTATTACAGAATCAATCAACATAGTTATTCAGCATCTAAAAAAGAATTTTTCCCATAAGTAATATGATTTTTTGTAGATTTAAACAGAAAATAGTCTAAATAGCAGAGGTGCCAAATTTCATTCAACTCCGATCTTTAGTTCCAGATGTATTTGGAAAAAAGGAGCTTTACATACTAACTTACTTGACACAAATGATTCATAATAATTATACATAAGTGGACCCATAATTTATTATTATAAACTTTTATGCAGTCTTTTAAGTCTCTGCGTTGCCCGATTATAATTTCAATCGTGAATATTTCATGACCTAGGTGGGACTGGCCTACAATTTTGAATTTAATACATTATGAAAAGAGAAATCCAAATATATAAAGATTTCTGTATGTTACTATAAATTTTTTTCTTAAACGAATTTAATAATTAATATTTTTCATATTACTTGTTTCCAATTTTTTTTTTCAGAATTGGGAGGGGGGACGTTTGACATTTGGTACAAAAACCTTAGAAAAGTGTTGAGTAGAAAGTTGTGATCATCAAATGTTTGACACATTTAAAGAACGAGTATCCCTAATATTAAATAACATCGTTCTTTAAACTTTTTCGTTCTTCAATTTTAAATTTTGGATAATTTTAAGACGAGAAAACAGATACACGAAACAAATCAGATCCAATAAAAATAATTATTTTTAAATCAATTAATCAATCCATTAGTATCAAAAAATAATTCCCATTGAGCTATTAGCATTTATTCCAACTTGTGTGGCTGTCAAAAAATTGCGAAAGTTACTAAGGGAGTCCCACTTTTTTTTAATCAAAAGTATACCAGTTCGTTATTCTAATATTATATTTGAAATATCAATAGGAAGACCAATAATTAAATCACTTTCATTTGTAATTTGATCTAGTTATATTTCAACCATAAGTATTGCCGCTTTAGATTATATTGTCTTAAATTATTTCTGGTCAAAAAAATCAATCAAAATTTTTATTTGCTGCACCAACCAGGAATACTTTCGATAATACGAGAAAAACGTCCGCTAAAGTAAAAATTTCAAAAGAACTAATAGAAGAACTATTGCATTCCCTATAGTATAAAAAATAACGTTGAACAAAGTAAATGATAATTTTAAAATTCTTCCAGGAGAAAATAGCATAGGTTATCTTAAGTTAAGATTTTTTGCTAATACTCTATTACCATTATTTCTCAAAAAAAAAGTTTACGGTGAATCTATTTTCATACAATTTATAACGCCTATATAACAAAATTATTATTTATATAGCACTTTTTTAAGGAAATCAACAAATTATATTAATTTGATATAAATAAAAAAAAATAGAGTCTCTCGCAGAATTTTATTTACTTTAGCAGAAAATTTCTTTGAAAAAAAGCCAGTCAGTCAAAAAAATTTTTTTATTTATTTAAGAGGAAAGAGTTTTTCAAAAAAAATCAACAAATTAAACTTACAGTAACATCTTCAAGTGCCTTTACATGGATATCCAAAACTGATCCTCCTATGACGACCTATAGTGTAAGATTATAAAAATATAAATCATGCAAAATTATAATAATATATCATATTTATCATGGAAAAACAAAAAAATTGCCTTCCATCTTCAAAGCACGACGGATAGATATCTAGAAAACTTTTACATTATTAATACCAAAAAATATATCGAAAATATCACAGATTATTATAATTAATCCTGAATTTTCATCTAAGATTTTAGGATGCTTTTTTCATCATGATATGGACTTAGCCGAAAACATTACTTACAAACTTTTTTTTTTTTTTTTTTTTTTTCAGAAGAAAAAAAAAATTATTTTTATATTCAAAAAACTATTTATTTAGAAATATAAATAACTATGAATTTAAATTTACGATGTTTTAAAAGAATTAACTTTTTTAAAAAGAAAAAAAATTACTTTTTTTTTTAGTAATACATATCTAACGGTTGGTTCTCAGGAGGAAATTTAAGATGCTTCCTAGTGATTAAATGTACATTACATAGCTTAATATTCGAAATAATTGATGAGCGAATTTATTTAAACATCGAAATGAATTTGGAACATTTTTTTCATAGAAAACAAGTTTTCAGTCATTCTTTTCTAAAGAATATGCAACAAACAGGGGGAAAAATTATTTGAATTTTTTTTTCAAACTACATATTCCTCTTAAATATGTAATAGAAATTTTTGTGCCTCAAACAGTCAGTCTCAAACAATCTGTTTCTGAAATGTTAATATTAATTAACTGTACTAATTTTTGGGTAGTGATACTTGATAGAGAGGTGAAAATTCTGGTAAAAAAAGATATTCTTGTCCACAAAGTCTTTAAATTCTAACATCATTAAGAGTATTATTTATTCAAAAAAAAATTTGTCTCTATATTTTAATTCTTACTTTACTTATTTTTCACAGTTCTATACAATTAAGATAGAAAAAAAAATTCTGAAATAAAAATGATTGTGAATGGAAAATGTGTAGGAAAAACGACGTTATATGTAAATATTGAAAAATAAAACCGAATTATGCGAGACAATATTACTAATTCAAGCAAACGTAAATATATTTCAGTATCATAAAAATGGATGAGAAAAATTCCCACTTCGATTTTCAACACAATACAAACTCGATTATAACCTATTATCACAAGAATATCCTGTCTTCATGAATCTAAATCAATCATAGCTTAAAACACATAGCTACGAAATATGACCCAAAGCATTCATGCAATTGTAATAATAGATAACTTCTTGATATCGACAGATCCTATTATTAATTATAAAATGCATTCCTCCTGGATCGATACATTTGCTTTTAGAGTGCTTCGATTTGTCCAAGCCCATTAGGAAAGCAATTTTTAAAATATACACTCGTATTTGTAAAAATTGAAATATCATGAAGTACTCAATATGTACAAATTTTATTCCATATTGACACACACACACACACACACACATATATATATATATATATCAATGTGGAATAAAATTTATAACGCCGAAAATCAGCACTTGAGGAAGTCACTATGCGCAGCAGTAAGTTCTTCGACATGATGTGTCACCGAATCAAACAGATTTCGAATCGGTATGTGAGAAAGAGCGTTTCATATTGCTTCTATCCAAGCCCAATGTTCATTTATATAACCAACGCACGAGCAAGACGCCGATCAATAAAACTCCAGACAAGTTCAATAAACGACGTATTAGGTGAATTCGTAGACGAAAGAAGAAGCCGTATCCGTTTGTGCAGAAAAGAAAGTTTGAACATTTCTATCAATATGTGGACAAGTATTTTCCATTTGAAATATAGTTCCAGGAATGTGTTGAAGGAAGGACATGACTTTGGGCTCCAGAACTTCTCTGATAACACTTGGATGCTGTTGAAATTACCACAATTCTTAGCATTAGAGATTGTCCATGCGGTACAATGGCGCCCAATATCATCACTCCCGGCATTTCCACATTATGACACTGGATAAAGCCCTCCAAAAGGTGACGTTCACCGATATAAAGTATAATGCGGATGAGGTCACCACTGTACCCAAATTAAGGCGTGATTCATAGGGGACGGTGCTAATTGGTGCGTCAGTATCTACAGTACCTATTACCATTAAAATTGTAGACTTTGATGTTTATTCGCGAGAAAAATTCTGTACAAAGGAATTCCTGCACTCAGTTCACGGTGCAGCAGGTGCCAAAGAATTGTTCGAGCAGACAAAGACACACCTGTATAAGTGCTCCATTGTTATATTGAGATGACACTGTACGGTCCGTCACTGCCACACGGTCGGTGTATTTGTCCACCCGTGCTGATGTAGCTTTTTGTCGTCTGCTAACAAATTCTCCACATGTCCGGTTCTTTGAGCTCAATGCTTTTATACCCACATTACTGTTGTAGCACTACAACCAATTGTACTGTATTGAAGACTATTAATAAAAATGACTTGTTTTCCGGACATCACATTTATTTGCGCACATCTTTTCAAGCATAAATTCAAGACACAATTTTACACAAGCATCACTTTTCAACGTCCGTCTTTACCTCTTGGAACCAAACTCAATACTCAATTTCATATCCGTTGCCAGTAAATTATCTAAAATCAAAACTATGATCTGGTGTTGCCAAAAAAAATATCTTAATAAAGAATATTGAAAAAGGTATTACTTTAAGTTTAAATCGTCTGCTTTTAAAAGTAGAATAGGTAATGTCTTAAATAAAGTATCACAGTAGATTAAATCATCTGCCTTTATAAGTTCGACAGATAATATCTTAAAAAAGTATCACAATCGTTTGTTTTTAAAAATTGAATATGTCACACAATACAAGTTGCTACAGTAAGGTAGGAAATTTTTCTTCACGAATGACAATCATTGTGAAGAAATTTCATAACTTCTTCATGAGTTGTTCTGTATTATCGTCGAGGTATAGTGGCAACACTTAACGCGTTTATCACTAGCAGATAATCATAGACTATTGTACACGTGTCGCTACGATTCTTTAATTAAATGGCAAAATCAGGAGTTCAGAGCGCGCTGCTCAGTCCATGCACGATTACTTTGAAATTCAAACAATTTCAACAAAATATATCCCCACCTTTGCATTTCCTGCTAGTTTCAACTCACTCGAATGATTCTTTTGTGATATTTCAATTTTTATGTACATGAGTGTAGTTAAACTCTCCAGTCAAGGAGCAGGTAGAATAGCATTTGAATTATACGTCTAAGAGCAAGAAAATTATTGAAAAATTAGAATGAAAAGTGTTGAACAAATTTTAGAATTGACTGACATTAGATTGATGGTTATAAGAATGAAATGGAGAGTAACACAGCAAACTTTTTTCATCCCTGAATTGTCATAACAGGAGAATCTATTCGTCTTCAAACAATCACAATACAATACAAGAGTCAAGATCAGTAAGGTATTATTTCCGAACTGTTCTTGACTCTCGAGCGCGCTTTATAAATTAACCTAAATTTTGTTATTCTCCACTACCTCCCTCCCCCACAGTCGACAAATTTTAACCCTTCCAACCCTTTTCTCATCCTTAAAAGTATTTGTAATTAAAATTTAACTATCAGTTCAAAATTTTCGTTAAGGTGATGTTATTCTCGAAAAGTAAAAATCTAAAATGAGGAGAAGAAACTGAACAACATCCTAATAATTGTTTTCTAAGCAGGCATGAATAAAAAATTTAAAGATAGTGAAAAAATATATTAAATTTATATATAATCTACCTTAAATTTACTATATCTAAGGAAAAATTCATTAATGTAATTAGTATCTTCAAAATAATTGTAAGCAGAAGCCGTTTAAAAAATTGTCTCGTAAAATCAGTAATTCAACCAGAATTTAAAAAAATAGCAAACAATGCATTTAACAACAGTAATTTTAACTGAATATGTTTACATACAGTCATTTGTAAAACAAAACCAAACGACATTTAAGTAAGTATATTAAAAAAATAATAAATACATCCTAAATCTAAAAAAACCTTTTTCATATCTTTTTTTTTTTTGTCACCAAAAACTTATAATTAAAAACTTTTAAAAAATACTTGTTGTGTACACAAAACTATCTAAGAAATTTTACATGAAAAACTCATTATCTTTCTTTGAAAATGCAGCAGAATTGGGGCGAAGTAAAAAAATAAATAAATAAAATACATTAGAAAACAATTTTTTTTTTCTTTTTCTATTTCAAGAAAAATAAATTTCTTTTCGAATTACGTGTATCATACCAAGAAGTCTCTCTTTATAAGAATTCAAAACATTTTCTAAGAGAAGTAATTGCTATCACTAGAGCTTAAAAATTGCATAATATTATACTTGCAATTCGTAGTGAATTCACAAACAGTTATCAAACATAAAGAGAGAGAAGAATAAAAAAAAGCATTATGTCTTAAATAACAGAAAAATATCGACAGAATATAAATTTCAAATAAAAATTTATGTACTTTGTTATTTTTAAGCTAATGTAAATTCTGGAATAAAAATTAAATGAAATAATAATATTTAGTAAACTAGCAGTAAGTAGTTTGTTTACTTAATTAGTTCAGAATTATTCTTTCGCATATAATTTTTAAAAGCAATGTTTATTCAAAGATGGACAAATAAACGTTTGAAAATATAGCTGATAAACTGCAGGCTGCAAAATTGATTTTATTATGAATATAATATAAAAAATCCGTTACATAATAACCAATGAAGAAAAATGTAACACAATAACTCAAAAAATTTATACACCACAACAAAAAAATTATACTAAAAAAACTATAGTTGAACATGCTTCCAAAAACATAAGATCTAAACCTATGATGAGCAACTGCTTCTGTAGTTAAAAATAAGTATGTTTAAGGACTTAATGCTTTTTTTCTAACCAGAGTTTTTTCTTCTTTTCGACAGATAAAAAAATAGCTTCTCTTATGGAAGAAGGATTATCTCCAACAACTGTGTTTGCAGTTCCAGGGCTTACAATTTCTCTTACCAAGGCTTGTTATTCATGCACAGATTCGACAAGATCAATATATTTTCTGGAGACTTACTTTTTAAGCAGAGTTTCATATACGAGTAAATAGCATTAGCAACAAAATAATTATTGAAATGGAAAACATAATTTAAATAAAACAATTAAGTTAATTTTAATTACAAGAGCATCGATATTAAAAGCTGCCCCAAAATTTTGTGCGTGCTTGCGTGCGTGTGTGTGTGAAAAGTAATTCAATAATTAATAAAGTAAATAATGTACATTCCAAATTCATGAATGAACTAAAAGAGTCCTTTTTGCACTGAAGATTGTTTATTCATTTTATCTGAGAGAGACAACAAAGAATTATCCAGAAGTCTGGAAGACGCAGCTCCGCCATTTCAATAACAACAGAAAAGAGCATAGAAGAGAGCATTTTCGCCGTGCATGTTAATTTATAAAAGGTATTTACTAGAGATTTCTGCAGGTCACATAGAAATCACGTGGTATAACATGAAGGGATTTCGAGGAATTTCCCAGACGAATATCAGTCTCGTAAGGATTATTTCTGATAGATTTAGGATTTGGGAAAAGTTGATTCAACAAATTTTATGTGCGCGTGATCTAATAAATGAAAGGATTATTCGGAATTGGGTCAGGAAATAGGAATGCACTTTTTACTTTAGAGTTAGAGGATGGGAAAAATTAGGAAATTAAATTAGTTTTATGTGAGATCCTTTTTAAATTAAAGTTGAATAATTACATATAACAAATATGCCCATACATTCATATATATATATATATATATATATATATATATATACTGGTATGCAAAACTTAAGCAACAATGTAAATTTTAAACAGAAGAAAAGGAGTTATTGTGATCAGTACAATGTACACGCAATTCATTAGAAAGGTGATGCATATGCAAATGTCACGAACAAAACGTCATAGGCAACGTGAGTGTACGCAAAACTCATGCGGTCGGAGAAGGCAGCTCAAGACTACAATAAAAGGAGGAACGGAGGCGCAATTAAAGACATTCGTTGCAAATGCAAGTCAGTTCTTTCGTGAAATATGGCTAGAAGAAATCACCTGGACGACTTAACACGTGGAAGAATGATCGGGAAGCTGGAGAAGGGGCTCAAAACAAAAGTGTCGTTTCGCGCACTTGGAAAGCCTTCCAAACCATAGATACAGCTGTTAGAAAGGCTGTTGGTGGTCGCACTAGGAAAACTACAGTGGATGACCGATATATCGTCCTGCAGAAGAAAAAAAAAAAAAAAAGAGTCCGATACCAATCAGCATGTACCATTGCTCATCAACTATGTACAGCAACAGGGCGACAGGTGTCGCGGTTTACTGTGGCCAGACGCCTTCACTAAGGTGGCCTATTCGCCCGCCTTCCTGAACGCTTCATCCCTTTGAAAGTTGGACATCGGCAGCACCGTTTAGAGTGGTGTAAGAAGCACAAAAATTGGACATCTCATCAATGGAGTCGTGTCCTCTTTAAGGATGAGAGTTGTTTCAAAGCCACAAGCGATTCTCAACACTAGTTAATTTGGAAATAAGTCGGGACACGGTTTCATCCCAGTAACACCACGGAAAGAGACCGTTACGGTGGTCATGGAGTTGTCGTCTGGTGAGGCATTATGCTGAACTGGCGGACTAAGCTCCACGTTTTCGACAGAGGTCCTGTAACCAGAAATCGCAATTGAAAGGAAGTGACCTTCTCCATGTGCGTCTGCTGCAAGGTGTTATTGGACCAGACTTCGTTTTTATGCATGTCAATGCACGGCCATACCGGACTATTGATGTTCAGCAGCTGCTGGAAAGTGAAGATATCTCTCGAATGGATTGGCCAGCGTTCTTCCTTCATTTAAATCCCATAGAATATGTGTGGGATGCTCCGGGGAGACGCCTTGCGGTACGATTACATCCTTCGTAGAACATCCAACATCTGAAAGAGATGCTGATTGAGGAAAAGCACTCTAACCTCAAGAACTGTTGGACAATCTGGTGCTGAGTATGGAGAGATGGTGCAATGCAACCATTGCAGTAAGGGGAGAGTATATCCATGGAACATTTGCTTGTTGTTCATCCTCCTGGACAGACAATCATGTGTAACGATACTACAAGTTCAATAAATCCTTTTTTTGTTTGATTCTATCCTATATGCATTGTATTCATTTTTGCGCAGCTATGCTTTCGTTAATGTTTAAGTAGTTTAAGTATAAAATATTGTCTCTCATTTCTAAATTTCATGTCTCTCAGATGATCTCTCGTGGAGTTATAGCAAACAAAAACCTGTTGTGTGTGTGTGCGTGCGTGCGTGGCTATTAAATAACAAAACTGACGCTGCAAACCATTTTATTTTGATTTCATACATATTTACTTATTATCGCCTTTAATATATACCCCTCCTCTATCCCTACAAAGTTCCATGCGAATCTTCCCTTGTTCGAAATAGTGCAGGAAGTCTTCTGTCAACTCCATCAGGACGCGTGCCGCCTTCTCTTTCACAGCTTTAATGGATTTAAATCTTGTTCCTTTTAATGCAGATTTCATCTTAAGAAACAGATAGAAATTGCATGGCACAAGATTCACAGAATAAGAATGGTCTAACACTGGAACGCTGTTCTTGGCCTCGAAATCTCTTGAAAGATAAAGAGGAATGATTTCTCCTTCTACAATTCGGGTCGTTCTCTCCTTATTCTTTCACGGAGTTCAACAATAACGCGAAGGTAGTAATGTTGATTAATAGTTTGAGCTCCAGGAACCCAGTGAAGCTACACAATCCCATTCATATCATGAATATCCAAAAAAAAATCATCATTGCATTGAATTTTGATTTGCTCATTCGAGTTTTTTCGGCTCTCGGTGAAGATGGACTCTTCTATTGCATGAATTGGCGCTTCGTTACAGAATCATAAATAAAAAAAACCACAATTCGTTATGCGTTATTATTCATTCCATTAAGTTTGGATCATTTTCAATTGCATTCTAAGTTTCAGTACGAACATTTTTGCGAGCTTCTTGTAGCTCAAATGTGAGTATTTCAGACACCATTTCGGCACACACTTTTTGCATAGTAAAATTGTAATGTAAAATTTTTCGTAAAGATTCTTTGTCAATTCCTACAGTCTAAGCAATCACACGAATACTTAACCGAACATTCAGATCGAACCAGATTATCGATTTTTTCGATATTGTCATACGTTTTTGACGTAGAAGGGTGACTACGGGAATGAATCATCTTCAACGTCTTCCCAGCCATCTTGAAAACGCTTAACCCACTCAAAAACACGTGCTGGCTATAAGCATTCGTAGCCGTGCATTTCTTTCAATAAATTTATAAATTCCAGTAGCGTTTTTACCATATTTCATGTGAAATTTCACAATTCGTTGCTCTATTGTTACACTAATCATTTTTTCGGTGAAACAATAAGGTAACTCCAATGCGAACATAGGCTATGACTATAAGGATTTGTTTACAGAAGCGAGAGCCATTGCATTCGAAAGAGAAGACTTCGCGTTAAACAGGTATCGGTAACTAGCGTTTGGCGCATGCGTACTTCTTTTGTAGCAGCATCAGTCTCGTTATTTAATTGCCGCCCTCGAGTGTGCGTGAGCCTATAAGGATTTGTCGTGTGTGTGTGTGTGTGTGTGTGTGTGTGCGTGCGTGCGTGCGTGCGTGCGCGAGTGTGTATGATTCCTTTTTGTTTAGTTTAATGTACTTTTTGTCTATTTGAATTAAACAATCTCTCAGAGAAATTATTTGCATAATCAAAATCATATTTAATAAATAAGTAAATAAACATTATTGGGTTTAAATGTTTTAAAAAAAGGCGTTTAGTTTATA
Organism: Nephila pilipes; assembly: GCA_019974015.1. Taxonomy (NCBI): domain Eukaryota; kingdom Metazoa; phylum Arthropoda; class Arachnida; order Araneae; family Nephilidae; genus Nephila; species Nephila pilipes. The sequence goes on from BMAW01105839.1 coordinate 503,184, forward strand.
ACAGTAAAAAAATTTTAAAAGTAATTGTTCGGTAATCTCTACTACGGAGCATATAATATCTCTACAACTGGCATGGCGGTTTAAATCTGGTTAACTGACATTGTAGATAAGTCACGATAATTGACACAAAATCAAACAATCTCTTATAAGTAAATATATTAAAAAATAATAATAAAAATATCTTAAATGTAGGGGGGGGGAGTTTTTTTCATCATGAAAAAAAAAAAACTTACAATTAAAAACTTTAAAAACAAACTTGCTGCATACACATAATTATCTACGAAATTTTACATGAAAAACTCGTTATCTTTCTTGAAAATGCAGCAGAATCGGGATGAAGCAAAATAATAATAATAACACAAGAAAAAAAAATATTTTTTTCTTTTTAAAGAAATAGAAATTTCCATACCTCTTCTTAAAAATTCAAAATATTTTCTGAGAAAAGTTATTGCTATCACTAGAACTGTTTAAATGGTTGAGCTCGAACCGAAGCTTCTAAATAGCTATTTTTAAAATTATAAAGTTTTAAAGAGATTGGTTTTCTTTTTCAAAACTATCATGAAAAAAAAATCAAATTTTTAAGCTATTTCAAAACAACTTTGACACTTCTAAATAATAATTTGCTTCGAATAAAGCATAAAATGTGTAGTTCAAAAGAAGATTTTTTTAAGTTTTGTAAAGCAGACTTTTTAAAATAAAATCAACTTTAAAGGTGCACTTACATAGATTATACGAATAAAACCATTTTGCGTAATTGATTCATATTTTTTGATAAATAGTTCTGTTAAGCTAATGGAATGCACAACATAATTCTTGCAAGAATAATCCATGCTTGATAAATTGAAGTACTTCCGCAATTTATCATCAGCGCTCGAAATAAATTCGAAGAAGGTATTGACTTTTATATAGATATTGAAATGGCGATTATTTTTAATAACTTGATATTACCTAAATTTGTTCATATTAAATAGACAAGGAATTTGAAAAGTGGTAGATAAAATCATAAAAAAAAAATAATACAAGAACTTCTAATTAATATAAGAGATATCTTTTTAATATTTTAATCCTGGAAATGCAATATTTTAAAGAAAAATAATAACGAAATTTATAAAAAATTATTTAAATGCATTAACAACGACAAACAATATTTTAAAAAGACGAATTTGGGAATTTTAAATATTCTGAATAGCAAACACATTTAAAATAAAAACAAATATATGTAATAATAATACAAAATATAATAATAAATTATATAAGATAAATCACATAAAATTAAATAAATGTTGTTAATAAACTGAAAATACTCATCGATTTCCTTTTCTTAAGAGCAAAATTATAAAGAGAATTAAAATTAATGAAAGTGATAGAAGACGAAATGTAACATTAGAGAAACTCTACAAAATTTCGAAGCTAATTACCAATGTAGTACAAGGTGTTAAAAAAAAATCTTAACAGTAGACGACATAAAAATTTACGAAAAAGAATTTTAGATACAGAAAATAATTTTAACATATTTGAAAATGTAATAAATATAGGAAATGGCACACTTAACACAAATCACGTGAAAACACAGAAATAAATAAATAATTAAAATATCGATCGAGTGACTTGAGCGAGTAAACTCACAAAATTCCTTAATGTAGAGAAGAGCTAACATTATTTTTTCAGAAGTGTTCCCACAAACGAAATGTAAAATTTTCCTTCTTATCTGCATTTGAAAGTACCGCAAAATAATTGCAAAGCTATTTTCCTCGAGAAAAACAACGAGAAAAAAAATTTTACAATTCGCCAAGTAGGGGAAACTTTCACATTGCAATTTTTTCTTTAAAAATAGTTTGCGATAATGAATAAAAACAAGTATCAATGGTGTCTGTTTTTAAAATTTGCTTCAACCAAGGCCAGATCTTATCTTTAATGGATTTAAAAGAATATTAAAACACATAAAAATCTCATTCAAATTATTCTAAATGGCGGTAAAACTATTTGTATGCAAAGTTCAGGCACAGTTTCCTAAAACTCAATACATTCTTGCGGCGTTTTAACAGCTAAAGAAACCCATTTAAGTACAATATTAAAACTAAAAACCTACGAAAATTATAGAATTAAATGAAAAAACAATACATTATCAAAATAACCATACAAAATTAAAAACATACCGAATATCATACAGAAAAAAAAAACTTAAAGTTTGCTGAAATACAAATTATACTTAAAAATTTTGATAAAAACATACACTCTATAACGAAAAAAAAAAAAAAAACGACGCACCAAGAAGGAGTTGCCCGATTGTAATGAAATTTCGTACGCAAAGACATTTGCCCTGAACATGCAAATGATTAAAATTTGGTGTCCAATGAATGAATAGCGGGAGCAACATCGCATCGGAAATGCGCACTCAGCAAATGTATATTATAAGAAGCGATTCTCAATCTAATGATCAAATTTTCTGTTGCATTGCGATTTAGGATATCTTTCAACGACTGAAAAATGCCTCGCCAAAGGATTCGAGCTCGTTACGAGCAACTGTCATAGTTTGAAAAAGGTCGTATCATAGGATTGAAAGAGGCATGTTGGGCAAATCGGAGAATCGCTCGTCAAATGGGTCGAAGCGATGAGGCGATTAGAAGAGGCTGGCAAGAGTGGGAGGACAATTCTGCGTCATGATGGTTTCGGTCGACCTAGGGCCACAGCAGATCATTAGGACAGAGTGATAGTCAGCTGTAACACGCCTGATTCATCGTTATCAACCATCAAACGTGCGACTCGCACTCGAGTGTCCAACATGACCATTCACAGACGGCTGATAGAGCGAAATCTACCCTCGTACCGACCGCTACGCCACCTGCCACTCGCGCCTGCACACTGTCGAGCCAGATTACAGTGGTGCTTGGCTCGATCAGGTTGGAACGATGCTGACAGAAGACGTGCAGTGTTTAGTGACGAATCCCGCTTCCAACTGTGTCCTAACGATCATCAAAGACGTGTCTGGAGACACCCAGGGCAGTGTGCCGATTCTGCTTTCACTATTGCACACCATACAGGCCCTCAATCAGGAGTTATGGTCTAGGGTGCCATTTCTCTTGATACCCGGACCTGGTTTATATAGAGTGTATATAAACCACTAATTAAAAATTGCAACTTAGTTCAATACAAAACTACCCAAGACAGCATACCTCAAGAGAATAGGAAAGAACTAATGAAAATCAAAAAATGGGGATAATATAAATACTGTCCCTTACTTTGGAATATATATATATATATATATATATATATATATATATATATAGTATTGATTTTGTCTTGGGAACGATTGTAAGTAAATGAAAAAGTTTGTTTCGATTTTCTTCGATAGCTTAATTTTTGTCGATGGGAACCTAAGATCGAACACTTTTAGAATAAAGAAATAATATTTGACAAATAATTAATAAATTTAAATCTAAACCATCTTCCTTTTTCATAAGTACAAAACTCGAGCATGGTGTGAAATGTTTTTGATGATTGTGAAACATGAGAAATTTCGAGACCATATTTTTCAGCATTAAATTAATTATAATATAAATATGTACTTTAGAAAAACAAGACACTATTTATAATTAATTAATAATTTCGAAACTGGTGGATTTTATTATTCATTACAACAAAAATTAATTCATAAATATTTTTTCAGAGCTAAAAAATTGGATTCAGTAATTAGAGAGAATTAAATATCAGAAAATATTCTAATCAACTTCTAAACATTAATTACTTAAGAAATTCTTATACACAATATGTAAAAATAAATACATAAAAAATTGAAATTTAAATTAAATATTCACTTAACATTTCTAAAAAATATTACAACATTCAACTTTAATTAATTTTTTCATTTAATTTCAAAATGAACATTAAGAATGATTAAAATGACTCCAGCATACATACAGAGATTATTTTACTAATCCTCGATTCTCTTGTATCAATATTTTCTCGCAAAAGACGGCACTTCTTTGTAATAAATGTTGAAAATCTCTTTTTATGCTTTCATAGAAAAGTCTTTTTATTATTTTTTAAAACTTTCTTTCGGGTGCTCAAATATATATAACATCGACTCTAACTCATAATAACACTTTCATCTTTCAATGAAATCGTACTTTGATTTTTTTTTTTTAAAAGAAAAGTTTTAGCGGTTGTTAAGTTATAAAAGCTAATAAAATGCTTGAAAGAAAACTATAGAAAATTCACAACCTATTGAATTTTCGATAATGTACTCGTATTTTCTGTTCTGTGAGAGAAATTTCGCACAAAAGAAATCACAGTTTTGAAGATAGGTTATTATTCTCACATAAAAAAAAATAATATATGTGTGTGAATAGCAGAGGAGGGAAATATTTAATTAAAAAAAAACATTTAATGGGGTGAATTTTTTAAAACAGATTATTACTTTTAAAAAGACACATATCAATTTCAATTATACTAATGGTGTTCGGGCATACATCCACAATTTTTTTAAGAACACACATACACACACATATATATATATATATATATATATATATATATATATATATATTTATATCCTTACAAATTATGTGCACTACATTAAAAAAAGAATGTTTCTACAACTATTTCGAAGAGTGTAGGCATAGACTTTCATCCTTCTTTTTTAAATTAATGGTTCCATCACTTAAAATATATTCTCTTCGAATTCACTTTTCCAGGAAAAAATGAAAGAGAAATCGGATGAAAAGAATAATTATCACAATAATGGTTAGAAGGCAACACTATATGTTGATCTTCATATCCATCATCCACATAATTATATGTCAATTATTATTTACGAGAGTGGATCATATGGTACCTGTTTGACTGTTACCATCAAAGTTACCATTGCGTATTTTGATCAGTTCAGGGACGCCAAATCAAATTTGACATAGATTCAAAGGTTAACTTTGATTAGGCGGTCATTTGCTGCCAATTGATAGCTGCCACATCGAGTTATCGTCAACATTTTGCATCAAATTACCTCCGTCGTTGAGGTTTCGATTCATCCTTATAAAATGGAAGCCAAGCCAAAATCAAGACAACGGTTGCTTCTTTTGAAGATACTCTAAATAAGACGAACGCAGTCTTATCGGCAGTATGCTATGACGACGATTTTTCGGACATGAGAGGCGCAATACTAATGGATTTCTTCTAAAAGGAAAAATGATTAATGGAGAATACCACAAAGTGTGAGATACCCCATTCTCACTTATCATTCCAAACACGGGTACTTTTTAAATCACGTTCATATTTTTTCAGGGGATATTACTGGCCAATCGGAAAACAGCTTTATGAATGGTATTTTGACATGTGACAAATTAATTTTAATGCTGGATTGCCTGAGAAAAATCGAATTTGTTTTGATCGAAGAAATCTTTAAAAAGCTTAACAGTCTTGGTTGTCATAAAATGCTTGCGTACAGAATTGAAATTGATACAGAATGATCAAAGCCTGGATATTCAAACTCTGTTCATACAAAAGACCGTATAAAAAAATTGCGAAGAGATTTTCAAATATTTTCAATATATTGTAAATAAAATGGTTATAGAAGAGAACGTAATTAAGTAGAAACTCTAAAGAACTTATTACTTATGATTTCTGTGCTGATAGTAAAAGAAAAGTTCAAAGTTTAATAGCATTAAAAAAAAAGGTAAAAATGTTATGACGATAAAAGATAAGACTCAGTACCAAATGATTTAACAAAATAATATTCTTCGTAAAAACTAATTCTGTTTAAAATAGAATTAAAGCTCGAAAAAATGAGAGAGATATTACATTCAACAGTATTTTAAAGTACACCTGAAATTGCTCGAATTAATAAATGTTTTCAGAATATAAACTCCGAGATTGTTTATGTATAGCCTCAAATAGGTATGTCAGCACTACCACAAAAATAAATCTTCAAAAACAGTACCATTTAATTTAATTTCGAGCTTTATTGGTATAAAAAATTCAACTTTGTTATGTGTGAGTTAAAAAACAATTAAAGCAATTTTTCCACAAAATAAATTCTGGTGCATAATTATTTTCCATCTGCAAATAATTAAAAAAAAAACTTAGCTTTTCATATTCTTCGACACCGATACATTTAATATTTTTTCAATCAAATCGAACAAAAAATCTAGTTCGCAAAATCTACTATCGTAATGAATATTTAGAAGTATTTTTAGAACTAAAATTCGAAATTTTAAGGTCAAATTCTTTTCATTGGTATTATTTTTTTCTAGTGTTTTATCACTTTTGAAAATTTTTGATAGTAAAAAAATCTGTGCATAAAACAAAAATAATTATCAGAAAAAAAATCCTTACGAAATTATACTCTAAAAAAACATTATGTTTCGCTTACATAGCATTCTTTTAAATACACTTAATTGTTTAATTTTTTTACAAATCATTACGGCGTTGAATTATCTCGTCGAAATCTCTTTTTAACGACATAGAAATGAATTTAGAGGTCCTAATATCACATTTATTATTTTTTTTTTTTTTTTTAAAAAAAAAAAAAAACCTCTTAATATAAAAATCCCACAATCTTCATTAATCATTTCTCAGATTAAACTTGGCAAAATATCAATACTTTTTTTTAAATAAATGAGTACTTTTTTTCTTGTCATCAAAATTTAACAAAATTTCGATATATGTGCAAATCATTCTATTGTTTTCATTGATTTAACTGTCTTGTATTCATTAATTTTTATCAACACTGACTTAACTTAAAGATTTTAATTGACATGACACTTACAATGGTTGTTAAAAAAAAACTTCTCCCTCTAATTGAAACACTAATTAATTTAAACATATAAGAACAACTTAAATTAAATTAAATATTTCTATTTCTCTAATTATAAAATGCAAATTAAAAATCATGAATTAAACTATTAAAAGTATTATCATCTTTTAACAATACAAAATTTTGTTTAGCATCTAATAAATCACACACAAAATATAATTTTTATCCCCGAGTGTAACATGAATGGACAGCATCAATAAGGAATTTTAAATTACTCAACTGCAACATTCTGAAGAACGATAAATTATTTTTAAAGATCCTAGATCTCTTCTCCACTAAACGAATTATCAACGATAAGATACATTTTACAAGGCTAGTCTCTGTTCTAAAGAAGGAAATAAACTGTCTTATATACGTATAAAGACATTCGGATACTTAACGGTGGAATTTTATTCTGCACATATATCAATAATACTCACTAAAATCGAAGCTCTAAGTCTGATAAGAATGAAGATTTAACATGAAGATTCTGGAACTTTCTATATTTAATATCATTACTTGATTTCTATTTCTAACAAGATGAACTAAGTAGTTTGAGGTTTTGGAAAGAGTGGAAATACTGGATACTAAATTGAAGATAAATAGATTCAGTACGAAAATAAAATGGTGTATTAAACAATGAAAAAGAGTTTCATTATAAAAACTACTTCGTTGAATGAACTATGTGCAAATATGTTTTTATGTTTTTAAAGTGTTTTTATTCACATCATCGTGTTCCAGTTTTCTCGATATCACCTTGCAACATTGGTTATTCGCGAATTTTCCCTTTGATTAGCATCTGGGGTTTATTTATGATTTTATAATTAAATTTCCAGCTTCTTCACAATTACATGAAACGTGATGACGCATATGAAGTACAATTTAGAAGGGGAGTGAATAGATCTAATCAAGTTGTATAAAAGCGACAGAAAATTGAATTTGAATAATAAGAATGTAACGGTCATACAAAGAGTGTTAGTATGATGTGCGCAGAAGTCTTCTGGTGAGTATAGTTAGTTGATTAGGTAAGATTAGGGCTCAACGCTATCGGAGCAACTGAATATTTGCCGATGACACTCGCATCGTATTCCGGTAAGCGTATTCTCTGATACATTATAGAAGTTGTTAGTGTTCTCGGATTGAGACATTACGAAAGAATTGTTGAGAGCATCCCCCTCAGTAAAGGATCAGTAAAACAATATTTCGGTAGATAATTGGCAATTTTATTTACTTTGTCTGTGCTTGAACTTAACTTGAAATTTAGATCTTGTAATTACAATACCACTTAAGATGACAGACGAGACAAATAATAGGATGTTATTACAACTTATTAAGATCTGTGCAGTTATTTGTGGCCCTATTAGTCTTGATAGATGAAAATATCAATCAGATGACAAAATTGGTGCATACTCCTATTACATTTCAGCATTAACATGAACGCAGAAAGCGTATTCATAAGTCTCGCGCACGTAGACAACATAAAAACAGACATTTAAGATTTACCGAAACTTCACATAATTGCGGATGTTGAAATTACATTTCCTGAATTAAAAATTATATTAAAAGATGCATAAATGAAAATAAAAAGAAGTCTTCTTCAAAATTCGAATTCACTCACTTGATGACCCAGAAGACCATACACGATGTTAATACTACCGTTTATTCGCCATCTTGAACTCATGTGAGGGGAATGTTAATCCTGATGAATAACTAATAACCATCTCAAATCTTGACAATGGTATTCACAGGAATGGAATAAAACGCATGGAAAAAAGATAAGTTTCAATCCGTTTACTTTCTTTTATCCATTCTTTCTGAAAGAACTTTTATATCTATTTTTATCATCCATTTATGATCTTTATAGAATACCTAAAGATACATTCTGAAATCGGAAAAAAAAAATTCAATCAGAAATCATCTCTAGTCTTTACTCATTCGAATATACTTAATCATTAAATTGAATAGAATGAATATTTGAGAAATTTATTAGTAACTCTATTGCTTTCACGATTTCAAACTGATTCGTAGACAGAAGACTTAAAATTATTCGTTCCCCGTGCTCGCTGTAACACATACATGCAAAATAGAAACAATTCCGGTTTTATGAGAACCAATTCTTACAAAAAATAAGCCGAAAAACTGTTTAAGAAATAATAAAAACATGGAATAAACAATCGGTATGAACTCAACATAAAATTCATACTGACATTGCTACAAGAGCTAATGTGTAAAACTTCATGTAACACATTTAAAAAGAATAAGAAGAAATAAATTAATAATAAAAAATACATAAAACAACTACAAAAATAAGAGAGTTATTAAAATAATTATATTTCATATAATATATAATAATTTACTCTTCTATTACACTTCCAGCACATGATTTTGATAGAGAAACAAAAAAAAAATTTAACTCTGTGAAAAAAAAATTAAAACACGCGACACTTGTGTGAAATCAGTTCAATATATCTAGTAAACAAATCAATCTAACGCTCTCATAAATCTATGAGACCTGAATGACAACAAATAATCAAGAGAGGGGAAAAAAAGCTCTTTATTTACTGTTGCCACAAGTATAATAAATTAGTTGCATTACCGGTCTGCCGCGAGATGAAAAAACATTTTTTGCTTCATGAATGATGGGAGCTCTCATGGTCCGTGAAGAAGTTGATCCACTTGGAGGGTTTTTAAGAGCATTCAGTTCCACGGCGATTTGAGTAGCTACTCGAGCGTTGTTCAACAACAATCCAATATCTGAGGGAGTTAATCAAGGAAGAACTAAAATCACATTCACAAAAAAAAAAAAAGTTTCTTAAGTTCTGGAATTTGTTAAACGTGCAAATAACTTTTATTACAATAAAATTCAAAAATATGCCCTTTTTCCAACAAATGGTAAACCTCTTTAACTTACGGAGAAGGTGTATAAATGAGATCACAAAAGCAAATTTATTTCTGGAAAACTGTTTTCATAAAATTTCAGAAACACGCCCTCCTAATGGGAGTATAAAAACTGTATTATTTAAGTAATCATACGTAAAAATACTGAAATAAACATGTAAGCAATGCAGAAAGGGTATTGTTTTTGAGAGTGAAAGGAAGATTCAAATTAAGCTTCAAATTGGATGGGAGCATATCCTCAAATGGGATTTGTATTGCAACGACTTAAAGGTCATATTTCGGTTCTAGTACCGTAGGATTTACGCACATCATCAAGAGTAGGGCACATTTTTGCATTGAAAGCCTAATTTGATTCTTAGCAATATAATAATGTCACACCAATTAATGAATGTTCTGAAACTGCACTAAAAGACATGTTAGTCAAAATTATTTCCTATAATACTTTATTTTGTAACATGTTTACTACTATTAATTTTATCCAAAATATTACATTACTTGTACATCTAATCATTTTATTATATTTTTCAAACTGCTTCATCATGTGAAAAAAATAATCGAACTTTAAAATTAAAAATAGCTAAATTAATACAATATATGTACAATAATTAAAATAATATAACAACTTTTATATGCAACCCAATTTCAGGAACTACAAAATTTAAATTAATATACGTTAAATGTATTTAGTAATATCTCATTCATTAGATATTTAATTATTTGACTAATAATTAAAACTCTTTACAACTACCTCATTTACATCTCCCAAAGTAACATATAAATAAATATTCCCATATACATATTTAAAATTATACGATACATTTCGTAAAATTCTTGAAACGCTCCTAAGTAAACTGCTAAGGTAAGAACAAAACGGTGAAATTTTTTCCTACAACGAATAAATAACATGACGTAAATAACTTTTTTCCTGCGTTTCGTAAATACTTTTTCCCCTAAAAAGAAGGTTTTAAATCCGTCTGGAAATTTTAATGAAAGTTAACATAAGCTCTCCGCCAAGAATAAATTTTAGGTTCTTTTATATCTTATTTAAAGGAAAGATCTAAAACGTGAGCCGAATAATCACGTTCTAAAAATAAAGCATTGATCCAATCAAAAAAGAGTAATGCTAAGCAGGCTTCATGAGAAAAGTAGATAGAAAAATATTCTCTCGTAATCGAATAATGTGTTCTATATAATAACTCCAAAACACTTAAATTTATTTTTTATTTCCTATTGTTTTAGTACAACAAAGCAAAAAAAAAAATGCATATGGAACTCTAGACGGATAGAGAACCATTTTTCTCTTCGTCTCAGTAAATCAATTTTTTTACTAGCGCAAAATCTTTCAAGAAGAAGGAATAGAAAGGGAGGGTGGAGATTCAGTTTAAAATTTACTATTATGGGTTTATTTAAAGAAGATTTATCACAACATTTATTGGACTCTTTAAGTAAGCAGAAAGGAAATAATAATTAATTGCTAGTTTTTTTTAGTTTAATTAACACTGTACTAAATCTACACAATGTTTTCCTGGTACCTTTTCTCGCCAAATAATTGAGACGAAAGACTTCTCCGGATTCCCAAAATTCCCATACGAAACTATTTTTGAGATTTTAACTTTCAATTTAACTTCCTGTCTCTTTAAACTTCTAATTAAACTTCCAGCAGTCTTTATAGTCCCTTGCTAGGGTCTGTGATGAAACCAATATTCAAGCCTATGTCTCTCGAAGCTCAACAATTTATTGGAAAGGCAGTTCCTTTATTTTAAAAATATGCATTTCTTGCAATAAAAAAGTGATAAATATATGTTCGAAGTATTTTTTGTTTGGTGTTCTTTTCATTTAACTGCATATTCATTTAGAGAATTATTTAAAAATTACGAAACATCCAAAAAAAAAAAGTTTAAGCAATTTTTTTTACCCTCTAATTATATGCGATTAAATTTTCACAGCAAACAAATATTAATTCGGTTTACAGCACATTTTCACCCCTTCTACATCTCTTTTACAAGAAATTGAGAGACTTCGAACGGGGTCAAAGCCGCCTGGTCATATCGAGCAATATACTGTTATTTGAGCCATACAAACATGGCAATAGAAAAGTGCTAAATGCAACGGTTATTAAAAGACCGCAAAACAAAAATGATTGATCACGCAACATTCCCAATATTTTCTCCAAAGGCATGAATGCTATAAAATGGCTAGTTTTTTACGTGCCTTCCGTGATATCTTAAGCTACATTCTCCTAAGAAACCGTTATCTAGCGGCCATAATACACTAAACGTTGCTAGTGCAAACCGGTGGCGTTGTTTCCTCGCATTGTACGCTATCTGGTTTACATAAACAACACTTTAATGACGTCATCCAAAGCAATATTAAAGTCACCATATAACTGTTCCGTTTTCCTAGGGAAAAATAGCTTTACACCATTTTCTTGAGATTTACACTTACGTCATCTTTTTCCTTTAACCGTCAACATCGACAAAGCTGTCTGGGGAGATGTCATGCTTCATCATTTTTGAACCTATCCAGACTTTTAAGCAGTTTCTGTTTTGCAGAAGCACAGTACCATTACACCTCATGAAATGGTGTGAATTGCTATCTCTTACGATTGCAAGTTGTCCTATGATATGTAGGCGACAACCTGAAACCATTTGTGCTATCGTTCATGACACATCATCCCAGAACATTTCCAAACATAAAAATATTAGTTTGAGTGATTCGCATGTCTCAGAAATACCTTTGAGATTTTTCTTCCTTGATAAGCAAGGTCATCAATTGGATATGTACAACCTTCAATATAAAGCACTATAAAATATTGTGTATCCTAAATCACTGAGAACAGATAACCAAAATCTATCTCTAACTACCTTAGAATGAGGTTAAGATTCTATCTTTTCCTCATTTAGTAATAAACAAGAGCACATCACAATCAGGAGAGATATCGCCATCATCAAAAACTGACTATAATATTCAGTAATCTCTAAATTACAATCATTTAATTATCAATGTATGTGCTTCGCACATCTATAAAGTTAATGAAAACAAGCATTTCGTTCATAATGCTTCAAGTGATTTTTTTTTTTAAATTTTGAATTTTTTTTAATTTTAAAGACTTACTGCTGGGAAATCATATTATTTTCTAATATTTTTATTTCATATTTTAAGTGGAAATTTTTCACGTCATTGAAAACGTTTGTAATATGAATATTTATTCTTATTGAATTTGTGATGGCTCTATCCGCGATCTTTTCACTAACAGTCCTCTTGGGGAATTTTTGGTCCTTAAAAATTATTTTTATTAGAAATCTTCCTCCGAAGAAGAGAGCGCGAACATGCAAATTAAGATTGCTATATATAGTGTAAGCTTTCCGGTTAGAAAGGAGAGACTTCTAGAAGAGCAATGAATATTTAGTAATTGATAACTGTATTACTTAAGATGACGATCTGTCACTTGAGATTGAATCTAGATTAGATAGCTAAGACGTCAGAGCGCTTGAATTAAGTGTACTAAAGTATTTAAAGTCTTCTCATACTTCGTCAGTTGTCCTCATATTTATTGATTGGGTGCAAATCTTAACTTGGATTGATCAAACTTGTGTTGTGGTTTGTGTTGTAAATAAATTAAGTGTTTTAGAACATGTCGAGTCTTCCTTCTGACCTCCCCACACTGAGGGATGAGAGAGAGTTTCCCTCACAAATTGAACATTGTTTCGTGTAAACTTCAAGATTCAACAGACGCCTTCTTAACCTTCACAAGATAGGACCATTGATCAGAAAAATCAATGGCCTGTTAAATCGATTTATATGAACATAAGCACAAGATAAGAAACAAAACAAAAAAACAGACTGATTTAATCATGTTTTTCAAAAAACTAAGCAATTGTAGACTAAAGTTCGAATTCACTTAACTTTTATTTTGATTTTTCCGTCTCATTTTAACAACGAAAACGATTTCACGAACTAAATTATACAGTAGATATAAAACTGTTCCCAGCCAGATCAAATAAATAACGACAATCATGTACAGCTCTGTTTTACTAAAAGATAATTTCGAAAAATAAAAGAAAACTGGTTATGGACAAACGAATCCATAGTATTTATACGTTGATCATTTTCTCTGAAGATCAACTGAAGTCATTTAAGAGGATGTTAAGATGATATTCTGGTTAAGGTCACTCTCAATTCATTGCGTTGCCACAACCTTCCCCAATTATCTATCACGATGTCAAACCTTTAAGGGGGAGGGGAAGAATTTGGAATAAAATACATCTAACTGAAATGTTTTCGAAGAGTTCACGGCCATAAGGAATTATAAGTTTGGTCACTTTATAACTCTCGAAAAAATATCAAAGAAAACGCACTAAGCTCAAAGGGCTCCCCAAAGAGTTGAACACCCCAGACCTAAGCCAAAGAACGGTGGCCAAAGAACGATGACCTAATGCGTCTCGATTAATATATTTGAAGCACCTGATTTTATTTTATCTATAAAATATTTATTTATACTTATTTTTTACAAGCAAACTGTCTAATATTGCGGCGCTTTGATTAAGCAAATAGTGATCCCTTACGGAACTCCTGTCAAAGTTCCAAAACCTCTGATGTAGACTAAACGTAATACTCGAATTACTTTCAAACATTTAGAAAAATATAAAATACAAGTAATCATAAATCAATGATGTTTTAAGTATGAGTTATTTTTTTAATTTTAAAAAACCTTCAATCAATTCAAATGTATTTCAGTTTCCCCCCACCCTTTTCCTTGCTTTACATTTTCCTTTATTTTGCACACTTTCCAAATTGAAAAATAAAAACTCCGTATCAGATAAGCATTTACAAAAAAAATTTCCACGACGTCCTGGCAAAAAAAAAAATGCGCTAGATATACAGTTACACACATATACACGGCACCCTCACAGCGAAAATATTCAAATTACATTCACTGAAGCATGATGTATGGAATCTACCGAAGTCTCGAATCTGAATTTTGTTCTGAAATCAATATTTTTCCTATACATGGATATACGAAAATAAAAAAGGAGGAGGAGGGAAAAAAGGGTCTCCTAAAAAGTAAAAAGCAAACATTCAGGAAAATATCTTCAGGGAAAATAGAGTAGCGAAAAATATTAGTGGGTATAGCTTAAAGAAGTAAAGAAACAAAAACGAACTTATATTTGATTCGCTTCAGAACTATCAAACGTTTTTTTCCCCACAAAACCTTGCTTGCATTCTCGCGAAAACGACTTCAATAAATCATATTTTATCACATTGGAAAAGGCATAAATGTTCATTCTAGTCTAGATTTAACAGACTATGAAAATGTGCACTTCGGACTTCAAGTACTGCGAAACTGAAAGTTTGAAGTAAATTCCAAAAATAGTTAAGATGCATGACTTAGATATTTTTTAAAAGGATACTGGCTTTAAGAGAAGCTCCTTCACTCAGTTCCCGTACTTTGCTCAAAACGAACGGCGTTACGTCTTTCCCAGTCACATTCTTTTCTCTGAAAAGAAAACAGTTTAGTCAAGAAACTTTTTAGTTTTTAGACGTAACTAAAATAAAGATTAATTAAAAATGTCTGCCATGCACAATCCACATTTACACATTCTAATAATAAACTAATTAAATTTTGATAGTAAATCAAATTTTGGAGACAAACCTGACATCATAAGTGCTACCTGTTCTTCGAGTTTAATTCCATAAGCTGATTAGTAGAGTAAAAAAAGACAACTTGAAATATAATCTATTTTAACTTAACTACATTATAATTCATTTCAAAACTAACAACAATACATTCATTTTTTTTTTTTTTTTTTTTTTTTTTTTAAATAAAAGATGGGAGAATTCAAGTCGAAATTCCATAGGATTAATATAACGTCCACGCAATCAAAATGGCGGGTAGACAGGAGACTTAAGGGTGTACAATAAACTGTCTATTAAGTGGGTATAAAGGCGATCATCGGCTTTGGTTTACATAACAAGTTCCTTAAAATATGTGTGAATGTTAAATGTACGAAAGTAAAAAAATATTTTTAAAAAAATCAAAAGTGTAACTAACTTTTGTGTAACTAAGTGTAACTAGTAAAAAAACTAACTTTTATTGCGTAGCGCATTACCTCTATTGATCAATAATTAGAATAATATTTAGAAATTTATCGAGATAGTTGAATTGTATTATTTTGCTTCATGTCTTGATAAACAGTTCTATAAAGAGCTGTGTATTTTTCGATCAAGCGTTTTTCATATCTGAGATATACTCTCTCCATTTGAATCCCATTACTCAAATTATTCAAAAATCTATGAAGATGCTTGAAGGCTTGGTTCGTAATCTTCATTATCAAAGTCTTAACGATAATCATGCTATATCTATCGATGAAAAAAAACCAATAAATACAAATAAAAAGCAAATTGCATGAAAATAAAATGTACTAAAGCCGAGAACCGCCAGTAATATTTAAGAAAAATTCTTTGCAGTCTCTTGACTACTCATAACTATTAACAATGAAAAAACTTTGAGAATGGGTACCATTTGAATGGACAAAACACGTGAATGAATATTTATAAGAATCCTAAAACTAAAAACTTATGGTTAGCAACACTCAAAATGTAAATGCTACATTCTTATTTACTATGTATTTGTCTGCCCACCTGGATCCTACGATAGGCAGACAAAACATTTCGCTAGTAATTTGATATTCTAAATACTTGAAATTGTGTAGAGTAACCATAAATATTAAAACTACACTGACTTTTTTACAAAGCGAAACAGATGCAGAAATAGTCAAAAATTCATACAATAATCAATCCAAAATTATTCATTCAATATTAAGGGCACACATATTTAGGAAGTTTCGACTTTTTTTTTATGTTTTTAGCTATGGTTGCATTTCATATTAAAATCTTTTCGACAATGCATTCTTCATCATCTACACAAATATATATATATATATATATATACATTTATACATATATATATATATACACACACACATATATACATATATATAACACATCAATCAATAACTCCCGAGACTAACCCAGAGATGGCGCTCGTAGTAAACCAGTAACCAGGTCTTTCTAGAGTAC
>BMAW01105839.1:524948-563013 GCA_019974015.1 Nephila pilipes
TTTTTTTTTTCTTGCTATTTAACATTCAAAAATAAACCAGGGCAAAGTTACGATAACCAGATTCGAAAATGATCACTATAGCTTTGAGTTGCCATTTGCCTATTATTTTAAAATTAAACATAAAATATTTAACATGTTAGTAAAAATTTGCATAATTCTTTCTCAAACATATTGTAAGTTTTATATATATTAGTCACAATAAAAAAAATTGAACATTTAGTATTACAACTTAAAAACTTGAATAAAAATCTCCTTTTCCTTCCATCATTGAAATGTTATTTATAGGGTTCAAGGTTTTAATTAAAAAGCTAAGCCTTTCTATAAAACAAGATCTTGTCGAAGCCTCAAGGATTTTAAGTATTTTAGGAACAGCATTCTTAAAACAAGTTTTATCAAATTTTTTACGAATTTTCAAACGGTTCTTTTTATAATTTAATAATAAGAAGTGCGTGCGTGTAAGAGAGAGAGAGAGAGAGAGATTTAATATAATACAGTTTTTTTAAAACTTCACAAATAAACTAAGAAGTTATTTCAAGAGTTATTAGCATATACGAAATGTGAAAATCAGAAATAAACCATTCAGAGGTAAGACATAAACGAAATGAACAATAGAAAGATACAAACTTCAAATTGAAAAGTGAATGGTAATACATTAAACAAATTTAACTATAAGAGAAAATTATGAATTCAAGAAAAATTATGATTTCGAAAGAAAGTAAATTAAGGGAGAAATAAATAGACAAAACCCAGAAATTATTTAAAAAAAAAGATGTAATAGCTGAAGCCTTTTCAAAGCCAAACATTTGAAAGGGAAAAAAATACCTAAATTTATTACAGGTTTTAGATTATTACGCTGAGTTATTTTACAATTATTGGCCAAATTAACCTCATTAACTAAATATATTGTTAAAAATGCTTATAAAGCCAAAAATACAATTGAAAAGAATCTAAGAGCAAACGCAAAAACATTAAAAGTAAGAAAAAAAACAATGCATGCCTAAATAAATCCTTAAAATCAAAAGCTAAGAAAGCTAGCAAACAAAAAAAAGTTATTAAAAACATAAAAAATCAAACACACACACACACATATATATATATATATTTTTTTTTTTTTTTTTTTTGTTTATTTAAAATGGGTTTTTTTTATATAGATTTTATCGGTTAAGCAATTTTTTAGATATTTATTTATGCATAATGCATATTTTGCTATTTACAGTTTAATTGAATTTAATCAATATTTGTATTATGTTCACTTGTATTCTTTTCTATGGCTGATTTTTGTTACAATGCAATTCATTGGAAGTGTGATTATTTGACGTAATAATGTTAAAAACACATATTATTTCATTCCAATATGGAACAGTATTAATTACATTATTTCCATTATTCTAAATTTTTGCATCTCTTTCATTGAACATTCACCTATAAGTTATCAGTTACTTCATAGGTTCTTGTTTTTAAGTTTTAATTTTAGTTTAATTAATTATAATAATTTTTATGTGGGTTATATTAATAATACTTTAGTTTTTTAAATATTTCTTTATTTCTTTTTATAATTCTGTAGTCTCTTAGTCATTAATGTAGTTAATTTATATGATTAATTTGTTTATGATGTGATATTTTGTGAATTGTAATATTGATGCTCATATATATATATATATATATATATATATATATATATATATATATATATATATATATATATATATATATATATATATACACACACACATAGCGCACCCCATAAATATCCCAAATCACCATTTGTAGACTTGCTAGTAGATTCACTAGGAGTTTTACTTTTGACAAGGAGCGGAAAGTCTATCCGACCTGCACCAAATTGGTTTTTTTTTCCCTCCAGGCTTCTCCCAAACATCTTTTAAATAGTATTGGGCTTGACAGAGAAGATATAATTACATCGATTCATTCCGTCTATGATTTCTTAAAGATTTTTGGTCGAGTGGAATTAGTCTAGCATTCGTCTAGACCAGGTGAGACAAACCTTTTTGGGAAAAGTGCCATTAACTGAACAAAAGAAAACCTGCGTGCCACTTCCATCTTTTTTAACATGAAAAATATCAAATAATGAAAAACTGCCATTTATAAGCTGATTGAGATTTTTGCAAGCAGCACTTTTTTTCACGTACGTCGCAGTAGTGCAAGTGTAAATAATAATGTCACAAATAAAACAAAAAACCCAATTTATGTTTTATTGTCAATAAGCATTATAAAGGTTCATTCAGTTAAGCTAGGTATAAAATAAAAATGAATAACATTCGTTCCTAAGAAATTATCAAACAGTTAATTGGTTGGGTGATTTTATTAACGTCGCACTAGAAACAACACGAGGGCTACAAACAAACAGTACTTTATTAGAGTAATTTTTGAATTTTTACTTATTTTTACCAAGTCATCTATATTAGGATTAGTTCTTGAAGTTGACTACAAAATGTAGTGCTTTAGGTGCGTATTAGTTAATCTTGAACAATATTTTTACTTTATTGTGTTCACATTAGAAAACACTTTAGAATAGAATAGATTTGGATCCAACAGCCAGAAAATATCCAACAGCCAATTCGTGTACACTTGGAAAATTGCTCGTTGGATCGAATTTCCAAATTCAATACAATTTGGATCACTTGCAGTTCAAATAAGTTCCTTATATTTATTTTTTAATATAGTACGGTGTTGTAGGTCAATAATTTCAGTTTGAAGTTCTGAGAAGTAACAACTAACATCATATACAGAATTTGAAAAAGAATTTGTGAAAAGTTCAGTTTTTTTAATCTCCTTGAAAACAATAAAATTTAGTAATGAATGAATCCTGCAAAGTGGATACTAAATTTTTAAATCTATCAAAGTTTGGTTTTCTCATATTTTTTAAATTTTTCAAGAAGTCTCTTCTCGTGCCACTGTTAGGACTCCGCCGTGTCACACTGGGAAGAAGTCACAACAATATATAAATACATGTATTGGTGTTTTTAGGTAACAATTAAAGGTGATAGAGCAATAAAAATTATAAATGATAAATACAATATTAAGATCATGAAAGTATATATATAAACACATTCGAGACAGTGAGTGAGCGAGTGAGGGAAAAGACAAGTTCAGAATCGGAAAATTTGCAGATTCCATTTTTTTTTTTTTTTTTTTTTTTTTTTCAATTGCGGAAGGATGGGGGTGAGAGTATATTTCGAGAAAAAACTGTTTTATAAGAACTGTTTCCAAAAATAAATTTAGCTTTAATATGGATAAGTCCTCTCCTATATTTTTGTTACAAAAAGGCAAGAGAGAGTATCACATGAAAATTTTACGATTTTTCTACAAAAATTACTGACAATCCTCTAATTTTTTCGGACCTCTAAGTGTAAATGTAGTCATTCTAATAGAAATATAGCCTCTGGCCTAGAGCTCGAAAATCATGTCTTATTAACAAAATTTACTATACACGCAAAAAGAAAGAAGAAAAGGATATTATAACATATGACAATGTATACAGAAACCAAAAAACAAGATTTCAAAAAGCTAAAAAAAAATTGAGATCTCTTTAAAAGAGAGAAAGAGGGGTAAATCATTAAAACTACTAAAGTACAAAATAAGGAAACTAAAAACAGATTTCATGAATCCGAAATGATCAGATATTTTTAAATAAAAAAAAAGTAATGATCAAAGATATATATATATAAGTAAAGAATAATTTGTCTATGATATCGAGAACAGAAATAATACGTTGAAAGAGTTGACGATTCATCATTCATAAAAGAGAACATTATTTTAATCCAGTTAGTACATCAAGAAGTGTCATTCATTTTATTGCTGCTGCGTCGATCGTATATCAAGAATCCACACGAGATACCTTTGATAAGGGAAGTATCAATTCAAATATTAGCCTTAGCATGGCTCAACGCTACGAGGTTCGGCACCAACAGTTCATTGTATAAATGTAGTAATACATTTTTAATTGAAGAAACAAACATTCGACTTACGAATTCGAATAAAAATTTAAAAAGCAAAGCAAAAGATAAAGAAATGAAACGATATGCTTTGTAAGGTATGGGGGGGTAAGATAAAAGGGGGTAATTCTCAGACAGAAAATTTAATTATTCTTTAGTTATCAATCTGAAATCTCTCATTTTCTGTAATACTTATTGCAAATACTCTTAGAAGCCATATTCAAACCTTAGAAAATACAAGTAGAATGACCTCAAATGTTCTTCAATAAATGAGCATAATGCAAGAAATTATCAATATTTACAGTTTGATATTCATAAAGATGGTTAAAAAAGCCTATTTGAGGCAACAGATGGCATTATTAAAGCAAGTCAGTGCTTCCATTGTGCGCTGCATCTATTAAATGACATCAAAATAAATTTGAAACTAGATTCATAAGTTAGTTTTGATTTGACACTCTAAGTTTGATTGCTGTCGCGTCAAATTTTCATCGTCATTTTACGTCGAGTAGTCGCCATCGATAAGACCTGGATTCATCTCATTATATTCTGGAAACTATGCAGAAGTCAAAACAATCAGTTGCTTGCGGTGAATCTACTCCGACGAAGAAGACAATCTCAATGCCCAGCAGTTATGGTTGGTTGGTTGATTTTATTAACGTCGCACTGGAAGCCACACGAGGACTATTGGTGACGGATCTCGAAATTTTGAACCTCAGTCAAGTGGAAAGGACGACACTTGAGCTGGCACATCCCTCTCCTAACTTCCCCACCACCCCAACGGGAGGATTTTGAGCCTCGACAGATTTAACGTGCATCAGACCTGGCTATACAGTGGGTCTTTAGTGGCTTCAATGCTTAAATCTACGACTCGACAAAAACCACGGGCCGCGAGTCCGCTGCCATGACCACTAGACTAATGCGGCCACAGCGAATTTTTTGAATGCAAAGGGCGTCATGCTTCTTAGTTTTAGTTTTTATTAACGTCGCACTAGAAGCAACACGAGGGCTATTGGCGACGGACCTCGTAATTTTGAACCACGGTCAAGTGACGAGGACGACACCTGAGCTGGCACCCCCCTCTCCTAACATCCACACCACGCCAACGGGAGGACTTTGGACCCCGAACAGATTTAACGTGCATCAGCCCCGGCTACACGGCGGGTCTTTGGCGGCCAAGGATCGAACCCGCGACTGAACGATAACCGCCAGCCGCTACTCCACGACCTTGACCACTAGGCTACCGCGGCCCACGTCATGCTTCTTAGAAAGAAGGGAAAAGATCAATTGACAATATTGAAATTAGTTGCTCTATTCCTACCACCCCATAACCATGCTAACACGGGTACTTTTTGAACAATCTTCGTAATTTTCTGATGTGTTAAGATTTTAAGGGATTAACCATTAATATATGTATAGAGAAAGAGAGAGTTTGATGACTGAGCGAATTCATTTATCTTTATTTAATAATTATTCTCTCAACGTTATTTTGTAGGTTCCAAATTACATATACTGATGTTACAGCTGATGTTGCTTTAGTAAATCGAAGTAGTAGTAATTCCCAACTACTATTTTTATCAATCTATTCGATGTTTCCAGACCGAGTATCTCAAATTACAGCCATTAGTACCTGCTGTCTCTTTGCTAGAATTGACCGATTTTTATCAGCAAGAGGATATTCTCTTTTTATAACATAATGTTCCTTCAGCACAACTTGTAATGGAAAATATTGCTAATAGATATAATACATTC
Organism: Nephila pilipes; assembly: GCA_019974015.1. Lineage (NCBI taxonomy): Eukaryota > Metazoa > Arthropoda > Arachnida > Araneae > Nephilidae > Nephila > Nephila pilipes. The sequence goes on from BMAW01105839.1 coordinate 530,651, forward strand.
GATTTTTTATATATATATATTTTTTATCCAATAAAGAAAATAAGTTATAATAGACACATTTCACAATAAATCTTTTCGATAGGTTCATGTATTATATAAAAATAGTAAAACATATTTTTATTTCTAATCTTGTCTCCATATGATGGAATCAATTTCGAATTATCGCCATTATCCAAATCAAAAAATGATCAAAAACACTGTTAAAATAATCATGAAAAAAGTATTTATGATGGTAATTAGTAAATTGCTGTCATAAACCTATTTTCTAAAATCTATTAGTCTTTTTTCTTTGTTTCATGATAGTGTTTGGCATTAATTTCAGCCAATTTAAGCTTCGAATTGTCAGATAGGCCATTCATTTAGCAAAGCCATTATCGGATGACTAAGAAAACAATCAGGACGTGCTTTTCGAATCCCGCTCTTGTATTCCTCCCAAGGGTAGAGTGAGTGATTGTTTATTAACGTCGCACTGAGAAGCAACACGAGGGCTATTGTACTCTTCCCAGGGAATTTAAGATTGGCTGTGTTAATTTTATGTTGTGCAAGAACTAAGCAACAACGGCGGATATCGTCATTCAACAGAATGCAAAATGACGACATTGATACTCTTCTTGAAGTGGGATGTCACTCTTCATATCACAAGAGGATTTTGAAGTGCAATAAGATTTTATGTGTTTAAAAATGCTTCTCCCTTATTACACAATAAATTCAGTCTCGAACCCAGGCTGCTTACCATAAGGCCTATGCTTTCCAATCGGAAAACCACGGCCCAAAAGAGAATTAAAAAATTTCCACCTTTAAATAATACATCAGTCCGACAATTCTGCCACGTATTTCTGAAATCAATTTTGTACGCATATAGATAAATACAGCAAGAAAAACAATTATACTACATGAAACGACGATCCATTTTTAATAAATCCACACTAACAGAAATGAATTTTATATCGTATCAATATGACCTTTATGATCAAAGTTTGCGCAGAGTTATAACTAGACCCGGAAGAAAAAACGATATGTAATTACCATTAATGATCATAACAAGCCCAGATTCATAATATGAAAAAGGAGAGATTCTTGCTTACTAATCACTAAACACATCCATGAGAATCAAAAAACTGAAAAAAACATGACTAGTCACTCTAAAAATTGGATTCCCTTTCATCCAATGGCCAAGATTATCATCTCTGAATTCGTAAAAATAATGAGATTTGTAGACCAAGGACTCTTTTGAGACTATTGACTCTAACAAATAACTGCATTAATTGATTTATAATTTATTATCTTCGCATTTAAAAGCAACACAGGGGCTATCAGAGACGGACCTTGTAATTTTGAGCCACTATCAAGTGTTGACAACGACACCTGAGCTGGCTCCCCACTCTCCAAATTTCCACACCATTCCAACATGAGGACAAATTTAACACACATCAGCCCTTGCACGAGGGATTTTAGGTGGCATAGAGACACGAACCCACGAATCGTCGGAAATTACGCTTATGAGCTCATGATCACAGCAGCCACAAATCACGCAGGCAGTAACAGCAGTAGTAACACTAGCTGGAATTTTTTTCCCGGTGGTAATGATAAAAGTAGTCTTATTCAACGATATGTCTGTTGTCGAAGATACATCGAATCTGATTTTTGAATGTTTTTATTTTTTAATTTGAGTTCCGCTTGATATACGAAAAAAATTCTTCAAATTGGATCTCATAATCAGACCATACCGAAAATAGACCAACTAATCGCTACATATGAATAAAAAGGAAATTCGAAAAAAAAACTCTTCATATCTAGAGCTCTCATGAATGACTGCACCGTCTTTCGCGTATGACCACTGCTCTTACAAAACATTTTAATAGTATTATACAAAAGAACATTGTTTGTTTGTTTTTTCAACAAAAAAAAGCACGAATGCATGATATGCATAGCGCTTTTTGAAAGTAGAATGATAACGTTACTTTACAGAACGAAAAAAAAAATTCTAAGCAATCCCAGTCTCCTAATTATATTTTGACAAAAAATACACCGTAAAATGTCCTGGGAATACTAAAAAAAAAATATTTTAGTGAAATATCAATGATAAAAGCCACCGAAATTAGTTACATCTTATTAGCATAAAAAAGAAATAGTTCCAATGTTAAAATTGTCAACAATTTAATTAATGATATAAAATATATCAATTTTTAAAAGACTCGAGATAATGCCGATTACAATCAATAATTAAAAATACAGAATTTTCTGTTATCACATTTAATAACTAAACAGTTAAAAATACTATTTAGAAACGCGCGCTCTAGAGAATAGATAGCAATAAACCTTCAACTAAAAGCGAAAAGATTTATGGCAATATTTACGGAACTTCGAATTCATAGTAATTTTTAATGAACTAATTCCCATCTTATACCTTCAATCAATTTTTGAATGCATTATTGCAATTTTTTTTAATTATTTAATTGAAAGAATTATATGCATGTATTACTTTGAATTTATTACACGTGATATAAAATAAGTTATTAAGTATTTTGCACAAACGAATATCCAAAAATATTATATATTAAGCATTCCACGTTTAAATATTTGCAACAAAGCATTGTTATAAATTATTCATTCCTCAACGAAAGCGAGTCATCAAAAACCAATAATCTCAAGCATTTTCTAAATAAAAAAAAATCTGAACATTACCTGCTTTTAATTAAATATGGTTCGACTAATATGAGTTGATAAAGATACGATTTCCCTAGAACTGATTAATTAAAGAAATTAATAAATATTTCTCATTCAAATTATCGTCAGCATATAACGATGTAATAGAAACGTCGAGACAAAAAAAAAAAAAACTGGCCATATTTTTTTATAGCTTAAGCTTCTATTAATTAAACCTGTTTATCACAAAAAAAACTCACAAATAATTAAATACATTCATTGAAAAATTCTAATTCATTCACTCATTCCACAGATGAAAAGAGTAGCACTTGTGATCAGTTGAAAAATCAAAGACTTAAAACATTAATAAATGATGCAACACATATTTTGCTAATTTTGAGTACGGAGTAAATGAAATTAATTAATACAATAATCATTAAGATTATATTTAAGACTCAATTAATTCAAATTTTAATAATCATGTAAGAGGTTGAAAAAGTGAAGAAACCTGAAGTTCAAAACGTAACAAGCGAATAATTAAAGCGATTTTATTAGGATCACTTTTCAAAAGTTTATCAGAAGTACTCAAGTATTTAAGTTTCGAGATTCTTAATTGAATTACACTCATGTCCAAAATTATCTTTACTTGAATAAAATCACGGATTGCTCAGAAAATGTAAGCAATAATTTTACGAATTTTTGTAGAACGATATGTAACATTATATCACATAAATATAAAGAGAAAATTTTGAGTACGCTGCATATGATATAAAATTGTAGTATGAAACAATAAAAATGGTAATAATGGGTGACAGGGGTACTCAAGGGGAGGGGGGGGGATTTAAGGTTTATGAATGTAATGTAATATGTCTTAATGTAATGTCACTGTCTTGGATACACATATCACAACATGATTTAATACTGCTAATAATATTGTTAACTACAGTTTGAAGGGTTAACTTCTACTTCTCCAGCAATACGGTTTTCAGAGCATTTATATGTCTGGGAGGAGAATACCTCCGAGCAATTGCTTTTCCAAGATAGTGCCCTAAGTTGTCTATCAGGTTCAGATCAGGAGATTTTGTTGGACATAGTATTCGCTCAATGGCTACACTTTCAAAGGATTCGTTAACAAGGTTTGCTCGATGTGTACAAGCATTATCGTCCATGAACAAAAAAAAAATTAGATTCACATGCATTTTTGAAATATCTTACATAAGATTCTTAAACTTCATCTCGATACATCGGCCGCTCACAGATCCTCTATTCGAAACATGTAGGGGCGTACGTCCATCGAACATTATTCGTCTCTATATTACAAAATCTACCCTTTCCAGATGATCATACTGTAATGTTCGAAGAAAGATTTGGCGTTCCTTCGGGTGTAAACCCTTTAAAATTTGATGTTTAGTTAAACCTCGCCTCATCAGTAAACAGAACATGGGTCCAGATGTTCTTTGAGTCAACAAAAACGATCCATTTTTCGTTGTGAAGACACTGAAACACATACCCTTAACCTTATGGCATTGAGGTCTTTTTCATTAAGCCTTCTATAAATAATTTACCGTGATACCACTGTCCAGAAGCGGCTGCAAGCTCTGAATATAAGTGCCAAGCAATATACTTCACTTTACAACGGGCAATTATCGCCATACATAGATCTTAGAGAGCAGGTTTTATACATTTACGATTTTGTCCAGATACCTCGCTGCTTCTATGATTATCCGCTCAACTTTAAAGCGGACAATAATTCGCCACTTCACATATTATTCCAAATGGTACTTCGGAGCTTTAACGAACCTTTTGAGTCCTCACACACGGGAATCGTACGATGTTTTGCAGAAATTCACTAAGATATTCACTTTCTGCAAAGTGCTTGATTCACCGTCGGATAATGATGAACCTTGGTTTGCATATCAGAAAAAGTTTCATCGCCTTTGATTGAATAATGCTAATTAGGATTGGTTTTCACGCATTGCCAGCAAAAAGATTCCATCGATAGGGTATTTCGTGGAATATCACTAATTTCGGGTGTGTAAGGATAGTTTTGGACTTTACGTATAATTATTCAGAATAAAATTTTCCTGAAAATACGAAATTTCTTGTCATCCACGACTCCAAACATTTTAAGTTATAACGGGATTTTCTCGTGTATTTCCCTTTAATTAACCCTTGGGGACTTTTATATGACGTTATTTGATTTGAGAAATCTTCCAATAAATGAACCGTGACTAATGTTTAATTAGAATATAATTAATGAAGTGTAGGGAATAGGAAGGATGTGATAATACAGAGAGATTGAATATAAGAGTGGTGGTAGAGGGAGAGAATGATCAACGCCAAATTATATGTAGACTGAGGCAGATTAGAGTAGAGATATAGAATTAGCTATGTTACTGAGAAGAGAGGATCTGTGTACGGAAATTGAGTCGGATCCCATGAATAAATTCAGTGACTAACTCGGCCTTTAGCTCGGAAGAGTGTAGGAACAAAATCCAAAGACGGGATAGTTAGCAAATAGTATGTTAATTATCCTAAGATTTGAATAAACCCAATTTGAGTTCCAACATTGCTTGACTTTTTTAATTAGTAACGAGAGAGAGGGTATCATTATTATTATTATTATTATTTTGGCTTTTTTTTTTTAAAAAAAAAAAAAAAAAACATGGTTTGTTTCTTTTTATTTTGTTTGTGATTTCCGATATTTTCTACTCTCCCTTTTTTCTAGTTTTAAAGCTTTTCAAAATTTCTTTGTAATATTACTCTTTCTCTCTGTTAGAGGAAATTGCAACATTTCTGGTTTTAACAAAGTGGGTAAATATTGATTTGTTAATGTGAAATTTTGTTTGTTTCTATTACAAGGCTTTTGTCTCATGAGAGTTTTTTTAAACTTTTTAAATTTAATTGATTAAATATTGGATTGTTTTTTCACTGTTTTCTTTGGTTAATGTATTGGTATGTCTGTCTATATATATTTGGTTTCTTATATTACAAAGTGGTTTTTTAGTACCAAAAAATTTTTTGAACTATATGAAATTTTCATATTTTTATGTAATATTTTTCTGCAGATGAATGTTGGGCCAGTAAAATATGTTAAAACCTGCTAATCTATCATAAGCCAGATTTAAAATTTATAATTGAAACATTTAATTTTCTGTTTTGATTTGTTTCTTCTGTTTTTCATGCCTATATTAATACTTTTTCATATCTTTAAGTTTATCTTCCTGCTATTTCTGACACTTATTCCTTCACATATTTGTTCCCTTTCTTAATTATTTTTCCTTAATGTTCCTTTTACCTTTACTTTTTCTATAATATAAAAAATGTATACACGCTTTCATTGTGATTTTAAAGAATTCCATTAGGTTTTATTTTATGTTTCTCTCTCTCTTTCTCTGCGTGCGTATAAACTTAACATTCATAATATTGGGAAAATACATTTTTATAATCTATACCACAATAATTCAATAGGTTGAGATTTCTAGATGAAAGTCTGGTTGGTCCAACACAGTAAAAAAATAGATTAAACGAAATCTTATCACAAATTTGAAAGTTAACATTTTTCACCAATCTTTGAATCGGTTCGAATATGAACCGAAAGGTCATTAAGAAATTCTATTAGTCAATCCATGAAAACAATTCACTCGCAATATTTATTCTGAGCCATTACCTATTTGGTGGTGGCGGTGCTTTGGTTAATTTCTAAACGTCTAGGAAACAAACCAGACTCTCTAGCGCAAACATTAGAGCTAAATAGTTCTTTTTATTCAACACAATCCTTTGCAAAAGAGGGATGTAATAAAAGTAAGCTTCAACTTTGGAAAAATAGCAAACAACATGTGGGCGAAATAGGATTCAAGCTAAAACTGAACTTTAATTAATGTTAAATTCTAAATTCGGATTATAGGGGTGCTTTAATGAGAGTCAGCTACTAAATAAAATGAAGCACAATACTTCTACACACGACATAACTCAACTCATTTAATCTCTCTTCAACTGCATTTCAGAGGAATCGTGCACGAGAAAACTGCAAGTTGCAGTTTACTTCAATTCGCGTATTCTAATTACATAAACTTATATCGAAAAATGAACGTTGGAAGGAATTAGATCAATAAAATTAAAATAAAATCATATAAAATAACGTAATGTGAGGTCGGATCAAATATAAACGTGACTTTTTTTTAAAAAAAAAATATCTTTTCTGAAATACTACTGACCAAAATTGTTTTTCTTTTTGACCTTCTTAAAGATCTCCACATTTTCTCCCCATCGAACTAATTTTTTTTTTATTCCTGTAAGATAAATAGAAGTCCATGGGTACGGAGTTAATTGCGCAAAAATTCTTTTACTTCTTTATTTGATGAAAATCATTCGCCTCCTAAAGCTTCTTCGATGCGAGTAAACTCGTGATAATCCAGATTAAATGAAGGATTTTCGGGTATTGTCCAGTAGAATTTCTTCCTTTTTCTTGTATTACACCAACTGTGTAGGGTCTTGCATTACTCTGGAGGTCTAGCGAATCGCAATGGAACTTTTTTTTTTTATCTGTATGCTGTTTCAACCTTCTCCAAAAGTTTACAGTAGTAACTGCATTAATCGAACGTCGATTATGAAAAAAGTCGATGTTACCCATATCCTGTAAATCTAGAAAGAAACAGAAGCGAGAAATTTTCCAACAGATATTCGTGTTTTGCTTTTAAAAAAGTAGTTTCACTTTTAGAATGTCATTCCATAATGAACCGCTTCGTTTTAAAGGTTAGCGACTGAATAAATTAACATAACATACAAAGAAAAAAAATTATGCCAAATTATTACTTAAGCTTCATATAACTTTTCACGGTTGCTACGGGAAAATATATAAAAATCATATGCCACTATTAAAAAAAAAGTCTCATTTACATTTGATATACCTTCGTAAAAATAAAAGCGAACCTACTATTCCATAATGAAATTATTTGTCCTCATATTTACTCATATCGATGTTCATCAATTATGTTATTCGTGTTGAGAAAAAAATTAATTCATTCGTTAAATATTAGTTTTAACAATCTTACGTGTTTTACAGACTACATTAAAATTTAAACAATTGAAGTCCAATAGGAACCACCAAAAATGTTCGATTTGGCCATTCCAATGTATATTGATTTTCAATGTGTCTAAAATGATCATCCTATAACAAAATAATTTGTATCACTCCCAAAATCTAGGATCGAGTCGCTGAACTTTTTAACACTAACCACCAAATTACGAAATTAAAATTATTCAACTTACAAGATTTCGTGAAACGTTAAAAAAATTATTATAAGAAATTGTGAGTAAATTCAGATCAAGTCATGGCTGAATATTTTTTTAAAAAATTAGAAACAGTCTCAAAAATTTTTTATTTTTAAAAATTGTTAAATTTTCTTAAGCAATATTTTTAACTTAAAATAGATTTTTGTCACATCAAAAACAAAAAATAAAATAAATTACATATTAAAATAAAATTAACAATTTTACAAAAATACAAATTCACAACAAGGGGTTTGGTAAATCTTTGTGAAAGTTATTTAAACCATATCTAATGCAAATTCGCAGAAATATATCAAAATCTCTTCTCAAAGGATTATTTGGTATTCATTTAAGAATACAAAATGTCCATCGTGCAATTTCAAGCACCCAAGAGTTATAAATTGGCAAACATCAGATTATGTTGATAAATGGTCTTAGAAAACGCTCCACACACTTATATTAGGGCAGTTTTTTAACGTATATTGAACAACATAAGAAAATGAATTGTTCACTTGTTAAAAATTGAAAATTAATAAACTTTCTTTTTTTCATTTTATTAATCACAAAAAAATTATTGGAATTTAGAATGGTAGTCATGAAAACAGATGCCGAGATTAAAATTCAATTTCAAAATAATTGACAGAAATAACGTCAAAATTCAAAAAGCGGCATGAAAATGCGGAAGAGGTCATTATTTAAATGGAATTTCATATAAAACAAAATCGATTTTGTAAGAAAATTATGGAACACACAAACAATGTAGCATGCATGCATTTTATTACAAAGAATGAAAGTTAGGTATTGATCTCGCTTTTAAAAAATACAGTACAAGTGAAAATTGGAAGAATTTTCTTTTCATAAATATATTTACAACGAATCTCTTCAGTTTAATTAAGCTATGCCCCAAATATATGTATAGATTAAAAAATTACGTATAATGTATGTAAGGGCGTGTTACTACGACTTCAGGTACTACAAAATAAACTCAAATGTTTTTAACAAAAAAAAATCTAATTAAAACAATGAAAATCCGAACTCGTCCTATCACCTTTCCTGAATGACATTGTGGCCGCGATAGCCTAGTGGTCATGGTCACGGACTCACAGCCGACGGTTATCCTCGATTCAAGAGTTCGAGCTCTGATACCACAAAAGACCCCCGAGTAACCGGTGCTGATGTACATTAAATATGTCGTGGTTCAAATTCATCCCATTAGTGTGGTGTGAAAGTTAGGAGAAGGGGTGCCAGCTTAAGTATCGTCCTCGTCACTTGACCGAGGCTCGAATTTGCGAAGATCGTCGCCAATAGCCCTCGTGTTCGTCGCCAAAAGCCTTAAGCGCAGGATGTGACGTTTAACAGACACATCCTGAATGAATGTTAAAAAGGAAAAAGATAAATATTTTTTTTTTTTTGATAAAATTTTAAGGAAGAATTTGCAAATATATTTCTTTACACACGCCAATAAAATTCAGATGTCTCAACCGGAAATTAAAATCATCAACGCAAACTATTTCTGTACAAAACGAGTTCATTAATGTGAATCTACGATGTGCATCAGAGATCGCGCTCGGAGGAAATTTCTGAACGTACGAATACTTAAGAGAAACACAATATACGAGCATGCAATAAAAAAAAAAAAAGAACACGGGTAAAAATAGCTATTATAAATAGAAACTTAATCAAAAATAAGATCAGAAATCTAATATTCTCTTCTTAGAATTCTCTCATTCCCTATATCTCCTAGAAAACGGAGCTTCATACGTATTTTGTTATTTATGAGGTTATCCAACTTCAATAATCATCCAGTACAAGACATATTCAATTTTTTCTTTATTTCTCTTTCTCTCACAACGTTCTAATAGGAAGTCGTTAGTGCACTGTACTGATATTACGTTTTCCTCCACTTCCCGAATTGCGAACGGAAGCAGCAAATGAAAAAATGTAAATCACAAATCTCGTTCTTTCTTATTTAAACGAAATGTATTGTCAGAGAACGATTCAACTGCTAAATGAGGTCCCTGAACGCATCTCTCGTTCGCTAAGCACTCGAAGATAAATTAAAAAGTTGAACTTTGCAGAATAAAAATGTGAGTTTATTTGTGTGTGCGTGTGTCTGTTTTACATAAAAGAAATTTGTTTGAAGGTTTGATATATAAAAATTGATTTAAAAAATACTAAATTAAAACATAACATATCAAGTTTCAAAAATAAAATTTAAGAAAAGAAAAAAGAAATTTTTTAACAGTTCCTATTTTTATGATTTGATTTAAACAAATCAAGGAAATCGTGGAACTCAAAAGTATTCATTATCAAGTATCATCATTTCTATTCTTTTTTTTTTCAAACACACTTTTAATTAATTTAAGGTGAAAATGCAAAACCTAGCTAAAGATCTTCAGTTATCTTACTAATACAGTTCGCCATGGGGATTATATGTGTCGAAAAATATTTCAGATTTTAAAAATATGAAAAGAGAATTAAATAAAAACGAGAGATACAAAATAGAAAACATGGTTTTTGTATCAATTAGCAATCAATGAAATATTTCAGTTTACTCCTAATATGCAGAATTTACTTATTCCGAATAAAAGTCTGAAGCATAAATGTAAATTTTTTTATTAATTTACGAAAATGAAATTTACTCCATAAAGAAAGCTTCGTTTCCCAACTACAAATTATATAATTTATGCTGCAGGCTCTAAAATAAAAGTTTTGTCTCATTCATTTTTATGAAAAATGGCTTCAAAGATGGTTCAAATTTCTCATGCGAAAAGAAATTTGACGACTCCCTAGAAACTTTTTTTAAAAAATGAATACAATTGAAATTTAAAAATGCGATATTGAAAATGATTTTGATTGATTGTTTATTAAAGTCACACTTGAAGCAATACGAGAGTGAGTGAGTGAATGTAAATTTTATTGGCGCAAGAGCCAAATATGGTTATGCTGCGCCAAACAAGATTAAACTGTGGTCTAGACGTGAAGTTGAAAAAAAAAGATAAGAAATGGTTGTGTGTGACAAGAAGGAGGGTTGAAAATAGAGAAGGATCGCTAGGGTATCCCGGGAGTGCGTCACCCGCGTTTACCAAAGACGGTAAACCCCATGGGAAAGAAAAAGATCACTAAGATACCTCGGGGTCATGATGCGAAGCAATACGAGAGCTATGGCTACAGACCTCGTAATTTTGAACATCGGTCAAGTGATGAGGTCGACACCTGAGCTTGCACTTCCCTCTGGAAGCTTCCACATTATGCAAACATGAGGTCTTGTGACCTCGACAGATTTAACGTGCATCAGCCCCGCTACACGGCAGCTCGAAGTCTTAAGCGGCATCAGGGCTCGAACCAACGACTCTATGAAAATAACGCCTGTCACGCAACGATGACCATTAAACTACCGCGGCCACGCTATATTGATAAGGAATAAGGATCTCATTTGAATTCTGAAATCAACTGTGATAATTCTTTTATCATAATTTGCAATATTTTTAAAATAATTTCAATACACATAAGCTGACTAACTTTTGTTTTTTCATTACTTAATGAAAACACAATATGAAATCATAATTGGTGTTATTTAAAGTATTATTTTGACCTTAACTACATGAAGAAAAAGAAATTCAAGAAAAATCCATGCATAAAGTTTATTTACCTACTTACGAGTTTAAAAAAACATGATTTTAACTGGCTTTCTTCAAAATATACCTTAACTTCTCATTATTAAATTCAACATGTCTTTAAAGTGTAGGAAATGTTTAAATTTACATTAGTAAAAAAACACACTTGAAATTATTGATATTTAATTTTTCCAAGATCAAAATTGAGAATTTTTTAAATATTTTATTTAATCTCATGGAACCGGAATATGAAGCAATGTAATAATCACTATAAGAATAAAAGCCGCTGTCAATTTTTTTGTTCTTTAAAGGCACAAGAGTTTAACCTTTGTGTGCGCGTGTGTTCTCATCTCTGTTCAAGAAACAATAGTTCAAGATCTCCCACCTAACCATTTTGACTTCCTCGAAAAATAACATAAAAAAAGAAGATAACACAGTTTGTGTAAAATGACACTTGAATACACTGAGAAAATCATCAAGCTTGCAAATAAATAATTATAATTTGATTCGATACTTAATACTTTTTTTTTCAACAAAGAAAACAGAAAAACTGTTTCACTTTCCAATGCCGCATTCGAATGTTAAGAGTTAACACATTGAAAATAAAAATAAATGGTTTGACATGACAACCACTAAAAAAGGCACGTAATTTGAAAAAGATATTTGAGGATTTTCGAGTGCCCTGAAAGTTATGTATTCCGAACTCTTATAAAATATTACAATACGTATTTACGTTATTAACGTCGCAATTTAACCACATTTTATTTTCTTACAATACAAAATTTTTTTTTAATTCTTTAAAGAGTAAATAATCATTCACCAATATTATGATGTAGATTATGATCTCTACGATTATAATGTAGTATTTTGAACGATGAGTAAAAAATAAGTGTTAACATTTTTAATACTGAAACTTCCTCGGTAGTTAAGTATTAAAATTTTTGACGAATGAATGAAATGAATAATGAATTGGAATATTTTTGGTCTGTTATAAAATATTTTTCAATATTCCTCAATTAAGTACAGAAAAAATATGCACATGAAGAACAACTAAAATTAAAAATTGAATTAATCCAGAACAGTTACACAACGGAGCATCAAATGGTCCTTTTTTTTTTTTTTTTTTTTTTTTTAGAAAGTGAAAAGAAATATGAATATCAAGCAAACAAAAAAACATGCGTATTCAGGCTTGAGACTGAATAGCGGGGTAAAACAAATTTTATTTTACTACAGTCGGTCTGATGCATTTTGGAAGCCAAGATAAATCAAATTGCAATAGAAAAGAAAAAATACAAAATTGTTAGAAATATTCACCAATTTCCTTTTAAGAAAACGCTTTTAGATTATACAAAGCATGCAGAATTCAACCGCTGATTCAGCGTCTACAATCTATTGATGAATACAAATAGGAAAGAAAAAGTAGGAAAAACTTAATAATACAGTAATAAACATAGGAATAAAAACTTAGTAATAAACAGAGGAAAAACTTAGTAATAAAAACGTAGTAAAATTCGTTAACGAGCATAATTTCACAATGAAATTACGCTCATTAACGATTTTTTTTAGTCGAACAAATTTAGAATTTTTTTGAATCCCAATCAGATTTATTAATTGATTTTTTTTTAAATTTTGGAATGTTTCAATGGGTCTTCAATGGCTGTAGAGTTAATTACTGAAGTTTCAATTAATATAAATAAATATTCCATCTTGAATGCCTGTAGCTCACCCTATTTTCGCTTTTTAAGGACCAAATTAATACATGAATAAAGGCATCAAAAGTCAAAAAAAATCCTCAGTCAGATTATATTGGCTTATTTTACGTTTTGTAAGATACCAAGACATAAGTAGGCACAATGCACGTCATTTTATGAAAATAAAGAAAAAACACAAGCGAATAAAAAACAAAAAAAATGAAACTAATTGAGGATTTCTTATGAGAAAATCTATTATATATAGTTAAAAACAATGATCCACATCAGCCGTTCAATGCAGCTGAATTTTTATATTTTCAACCTTTGTTTATCGAAAATCTCTAAATATATGAAACATTTTTTCAGGAACCTTTAATTTTCATTAGTTTCACTAAACAGTTTTTGCGTTTAAAAAAAAAAAAAAAAATATCTACGGGACCAACTTTCTGAATATCGAACAATTTTTGAATTTGATCAATTTTTACACGTGGAAGAGAACTTACCTGTGGCTGATTACATCACCAATCATAATACACTAAGAGGTGGCCAGATACTGCGGCTCTGGAAGTCACTTTTCAGAAAGGAATATTTGAAAGAGCTGTTTATTCAGTGTTGCCAGATAGAAATTGTAATTTCCCTAAATTACAATTCATTTTCCCACAAAATGACACTATTTTGTGAATTTTTTCTCCGGGATAGTTTTTTTCGATTACGTGATTATTACAGTGGCCATAATAAGCGTTACTATAGAGCAGGGGTGACTAAGTTACGACTCGTGAACACGACCGATAAAACCCGCCACAGTTTATTTTAGTTGCAATGCAAAATTTACAATGCAAGTAAATTATACAAACCAATTAGGAAACACAATAACTCACAAACATAATGAAACTGAACATTTTTTAACTTTATTAATAATATGAAATTTATTCTAAAAACTTAACAATAAATTACATGCGTATGCAATTCATATAATGAAATTAAGCATTCTAATATTATGATTCAAAGAAATAATGTATGTAGCTGTAACTTTCTACTGAAAACTATTTGCAGATGTAGATCAAGTTTACTAGCGGAAATCATCAGCAATGACTTCAAATACTCAAAATATGCTCTAACAGTGCTACTGCACTGCTACAGAGCATACAACAAGATATTCGTTTCCCACCAAAAGTGAGAGTATTTCTTTACTTTTCTCCAAACACAGCTTTTTCGATCACATGATCATGAATACGCTTTATGAGGAGCCAATCAAATAAACTACAAAAAGAGTCATTTTGAGATTTTCTCCCCGTAATTATTCCCTTACAAGTCATCAGTTTCAAAAACAGTCGAAGCTAATTTCATGTTTAATTTATTTTATTGTAGCGAAGAGAGAGAGACCATTTCCACACGGCGGGATATACAAATCCGTCGTTGGCTAAAGAGTAACAGAACAGTAAGAGCGTAAGATAATGAGAGAGTGCTTTTTCTCGGAGCGCAACAAGTTATATAGCAAGGATTTTTCACAATAAACGTCATAGAACACGTGAGAGGAATGGAGGGAACACGTGAGATGAATGGAGGGATTTCGAGGGAATTTAAGTGCAGACATAAAATTTGGTAGAGATCATCCCTACAGGTCTGAAGCCGTGGGATCTGCATTGTCAGCGAATTTGCAAGAATGCGTGCTTGCATTAATTAAGTTAAAAAGGAATGGTATCAGGAAATAAGAATGAACGCTTTACTTTTAAATGAGAGAATGGGGGAGATTAGGAAATTAAATTATTATTATGAGGAACTACTTTTAATTTATTACCTACCTTTAATGCATATTAGTTAGTCATTTAATTATATATACACGTTTTTGAATAACATAAAATTTCTTAACAAACAAAAGAAATTAAATAAAATAATTACTTTAGGACATTGATCAGCTTAAGTTTACAAATAACTTTGTAAACAGAAATTAAATTAATTAATTACTTTTGGATACTGAAGAGTTCTAATTTATCATTCTTCATACCTATATTTTATTTGCATGAGAGCCGCACCGCTCACCTACGAGAGAGCCACACACGTTTCGCGAGCCGCGTTATGGCCACCCCTGATATATATTGGATGACTGCTTTGATCACGATAATCTAAAGACGATGATAACAACGAATATCAATCAATTGAAAAGCCATCAAGAAAACAGGTAATGGAAGCTTTCCAAACTGTCTAACACGGCTTTTTATTCCTAACATCCCTGGAGAAATTTTTACCGCTGTGAATAAAAGTGTTCATTCCTCTGAAACGGTTTAAGTAAAAGTTATGTTCAAAAAGACATTAGAAACTATTCTTACTTTGTCTAAAAATAAGTAAGAATCGCGTTTCGATATTTTGTGCACCTGTCTTTACTGTACATAATAAATTGTAACATAAACTGTACATAATTGTTAATGGTTTGAAACTGATGAAACATTCTTAATATGTATTCCTGTTTATCGAAATTTTCATATACTGAATGCTATATTTCTATTTATTATTTCTAGGGACCTTTAAGTTCGATTGTAATGCAAAGCGATTTCAGAACCCTTTATAGAAAAATAACGAAGACAAAAAGGCTCCACATTGTTATTGTCACAATAGAAGAAAAACCTTTTGCATAAAGTAGTGGTTAAAACAAATATTTTAGTACATTGACACATGTAAATGTCAACGTCTTCAATTATTCTCTATTTCATAATCAGAACTTCTTTTTCACCCACTTTCGTCACTAATTATTACACAGGTTACATATGAAAACTAAAAACTACTATTATTTCCCAAGTATCATCAATAAAACTCTAATGAGAGCAAGGGAAAAGACAAACAAGCATAAAACTCAAAGAAATCAAAGGAATACCAAAGACTCGTACAAAACATTCAGCGACAACAAAAAGATACAAACAAACAAAAATTCCAATTACAATCCCATGCTTTGTAATTAACACTCCAGTTCCTCGAATCGCATCAGAACAAAAATCTTAAACGATTTCGGAAGGGGTAAAAAAACACAAGTATGCAATTCACAATGCAAGAAGAATTCCTTATAATCATTTACACCGATTAAGGCCTGCTTCTCTTAATGAACATTGTTTAGAAGCTACTTCCCTTAATAAGCTGTTCCGGGAAATCAAGGCGGGGTGATTTCAACTGATTTATTTGTTGCCAGAAGCCTCTGTAAAGGATGATAAGTGCAGCCTCGAAGGTAGGGAATTTAAGAGGGAGATTGCAGGGCGCAATGCGGTCTCGTAGCCCATAAAACTCCAGGCTACAGTATTGTAGATGAGTTTCGTAGTTAAACTCCACATTAGATACAAATTGGTATCTGGCATTCAGGCGATTATTTCTACTATAAACGGAGCGGAAGAAATAAAGTATACCAAGAGACCTTTGAATAAGAAATCATGCATACAAATAATGTATTGGGGAATACAGACTGTAAATCTGAGTTTAAATGCACATTTTTTAAATTATTAATGACTCTATGAATTTAAGAATAACTTACTATTAATTTATTTTGATGTTACTAGTATGTTATTCGTTTTGAAATCGTATGTTTAACTTCTTTAAATCTGATTTTTCAAGATATATTTTATACGAGAATAATTAAAAAAAAAAAAATACCTATTTTTAACTGCGGATGGCGTGTTAAGATTTGGTTTGGCTATGGAGTGCTTCTGTCTGTTGAAAGACATCAAAACAAATTTTGCTCTGATTCACAGAATGGTTTTGATTTAGCAGCTGTTTGCTAGCAATTCCAAATTTGGTTGCAGCCGAATTGTCACCATCGATGAGACCTGGATAAATCATTAAATACTGAAAATCAAGCAGCACTCAAAATAATGGATTACTTCCAGTGAATCTGCTCCAAAGAAAGTGAAGACGGTCCAATCGGAGTTAAAGGTATGGCGACAGTTCTTTTTTTTGGGGGGGTGGAAGAGCATCATAATGACTAACTTCTTCGAAAAAGTAAAAACGATAAATGAACGATCTACTGTGTGCAACTCTCCATTTCCATTTCTCATCACAACCCCCCCCCCCTCTTTTCCAATTCCTAAAACGTGTACTTTCTGAACTACCCTCGTATATTCTACCTTACTGATTGATTGGTTGTTTATTAAGGTCCCACATAAATAACGCATTGCCTAATGACGACGGACCTTTTAATTTTGAACATCAGTCGAAGGACGAGGACGACATATGAGCTGGCACTCTACTCTTCTAGCCTCCACATTATCCCAACGAAAGGATATAGAGCCCTATACATATCATGTACATCAGCCACGTTACATGACGGGTTTAATGTACACTTTACATGGCATTGTTAAAATGCATTAGGTTATTCAAAAGAACTTTAAGATATTAAGAAATTTTGAATAAAAAAAATTAATGCAATAGAATAAAATACCTAAAAATTTAATTCGGTATGGATTTTTCGCTTTTATTTGTGCAAAACACAATACAATTCAATGAATGCATGATTTATAATACAAAATATGTTAGTAAGGTATCCTATAATATTCGTCAAATAACGTAAAAAGGTTGCAACTTTTATACATAAAGTTGTGTAGGACATTACAATATTTTAAATGTTTCACATAAAAAAAAAAACCAAGTTTTTACCATCAAACTTCTGTTGAATTTTAAAGAACTCGAAGTATAGTCACAATTACATGCAGAAAGTCAAACACTGACTTTTCTAGAAATACCGAGTTTCATAGATTAGAAAGTCGATATGAAATATAGCTTTTCTTTTATTGAAATACACGTTACCAAGAAATCTGAAACTTTACAACATATGCATATAGGATTTCAGCTATATATCCTGAATATTTAAACATATTCACAAGAACCACGATGTATTTCAAAAAGGGTGTTCGGTACTTATTCTATTCTGGTGATGGATGTATCTTTAAAAAAGTTCTTTTTTTTTTATTAACTATACGATAAGACACTTAAACGTGTTTTTATTTTCTATTGTTAATATAATATAAAATAAATATAAAGCATTTAAAGATGTTAATATAATATAAAACATGAAAATTGTTTAAGCGTTTATAACTCTGAGGAAAAGATTTACATTTAAATTCATAACGTAAAAATGTTCGGTCTTCCATTTTTTAGCTCATATACATGGTGAAATAAATGAACAGTTTTAAATGAATATCGATTTTACTAAAAGTTATCCAATATGAATACATAGCAGTTGTATAATATATGAGAAATTTCACTTAAGGAGTCTCGGAACTCTTTAAATATTATTTGTGAATGAGAAAAAAACATTTTTCAAACCGATCTAACTTTACTAATGAAACAACGTAGAAATTTGACACTTTTCATATATATTTACATTAGTTCTATTTTCATGTAATCTTAAAGAATTCTTAAAAACTTATAAAGAAATATAAATTGAATATTTTTTCTAATTTACGAAAATCGATATTTTACTACGCACAGGATTCTGAAGTACAACATTGAGGGAAATTTACAAGAGTAATGTTATTTAGTAAAAAATATTCAGTTTTAAAGTTATAGACACATTTTTAAAAAATTATGGGAAAGGAAAAATTTTATAATACAATTACTTAGAAAATTAAGAAATTTAAAAAAAATCCAATTAAAATTTCTATAAAAAAATTTCTGTTAATAGTTTGCCTAAAAATTAAAGTTTAAGTCATAAAGAAACTTATTTTGAATACGAGTTTTTAAATTTCAAACTCATATGATTAATAGTTTCTGAGAAACTCAGCGCACAAGCTAATTTTTTTTAATGCTAAAAAGTTTTAAAATAACAAAAAACAAGTTTAACTATATTCGGTTTTTTCTCGATAACTGGAAAATTCGACAGTGTCGTCAAAAGTTTGGCGCCAAGATGTTCATAAAAGATAGGGTTCTGACATATTTTTTCTAAAAATCAAAAATTTAAGGTTCCAGATACTTTTTAAATATTATTCACAATACAACTGCAATAAGCCTGAAGTGGTTTTCAATTGGTATTAAAAAAATAACTAATATGAGTACACATGCAAAAGTTTATACTCGACAAATATTAAAACAGGTGGGTCTACATCGCACCAGATTGGGTTAATTCATCAGTAAAATGATAAGATACCAATCCGTTAGAGTGTTCGCTAATCCATAAAACATATCAAGACTAAATAAACCGTTCCGACTGTGTTCAGGGCAGAACTGAATACATACAGAAGGAATAAAGTTTTTTATGACCAAACCCTATTACCAAGACTTGAGAGAAGTCCTGGCAGATCAATTTGGAGAGAAGGTATCACAGGAGTTTTATTAGTTTTCCGAGTACTCAGAATGCCTGTGGCAACTCTCAAAATTGAAGAAAAATCGTTTTCAGCCGGCAAAGAGGAAGAGAAAACATCAGTACTCAGATACTGAAGAATTTTTTGAACACTGGGGGAAAATGTATCGAGTTTTCGCAAGTCGTAAGAAATGCAACAATAATTTGTACAAGTGCAGACAATTATTTTTTAACAAAATTTATTTCCTTAATTCACGTGATAAATCAATATTCCTTCGAAAATCAGATTTTTTAATTACATACTAACTCTGTCGCATAATATATATAGCAAGTGGATATTTCCAGGGAAATTATAGGCGAATGTAGTCGTAAGTTCTAATGTAGCGCAAAATGGGCGAAGCCTTTAATCAAAATCGATGTTTCACCATTTGTTTTTGCACGCATTCCAATTTTTAGGTAAACCTAAATATTACGAATTATAATCGTAATATTTAGGTTTAATAAATTTCATCCCTTGATCGAAATTAACTTTTTTATTTCAGTTGAGTATCAACTCATAGTAAAAGTAACATGAAAAAAATAGAGTTTTCATGCAAAGATTGGGTTGCGATTGTCCAGTTCTTGATGCATGAAAAGAAAAACGAAAAGTTGCAGAAAGGTGCAATTACATTAGCTACAAAAAACTATTTAAGCGCGACAGAATAACCATATGAAAGAATTCGGAAGCCTGGTTCCGAAAATAATTGTCAAGGTGAGTTTCATGCTAATGTTGATTCTTCAAAAAAAAAAGGGGGGGAGGAAACTGTGGACGTAAATACAAAGATCTCAGAAAAACTTGAAAAACAGATATATTCCTCTAAGCAGAAGAGGCATCAAAAAATCAGCAACTCACGCTATTCACGTTGTACATGCCACTAGATGGCGCTTTCTTGTATAAAAAGAGGTTTTTTTTTTTTTTTTTTTTTTTTTTTGTAATATCTATTTTAAACGTATATATTAACTATTATAAACTTTATATTTAACACGTGCCTGTTAAATATAAAGTCTAAGTTAACCACGTCTATTTTTAAGTAGAATTGTCATGTGTTGGCAACTTGTTCTAATTAGCTTACTTTCATCACTGTTTTTGGTATCCTTGTTGGAATTGTTTTGTAAAAGTTGTTCGAATGTAACTTTTGGAATAGAGAGGTGAACGTATGATGATCATGCACTATGATGTATCAATTTGAATGCACATAGTTGCCTAAAGAAATAAATTTCGTTTTGTTCCATGAAAATTAAGATAGTCCACTATTAGTTATTTATATTACAAGGTATTTAATCAAAGCTATCCTCCGCAACATAAGTTCTCCCACAAAAAAAGTTTGCAAAAAGGAAAATCCATAAAACGAGTTTCAAGCACCATCAAACCATTTCTTAAAGAAAAGAATTAAGAAAGATAGCGTAAAATTTTGTCTATCAAAAGTACTTCTAGACGGATAGTTAATGGACTTTCATCCAGTAACGAAATTATTGAAAAATCCAGAAACTATCTTAACTCTCAAAATAAAAATAAGAAGTCCTTTTTACAACGTTTTTATGAATTTCACTTGGTGTGTGTGTTTCAGTGTGTCATCAAATTTTCGATCGTTAATTTAACCAATTTCCCAGCAAGCTAGAGCTCTGAAACTTTGGGAATCGTTCTTACTCGCCTAACAATGCAATATTTAGACATTTGCGACAAGTTTTAACTAATATTTCGATAATTTTTTTAATAATGCAGTTTAGCCAACCACTTGGCGCAATTTCATAAAATTGCCACACAAACTTAGCGATTTTTTTTTTCCCTGAACGTTAAGTCGCCAGGGTTGGTTGGGCGACATTAGACATTTGCGACAAGTTTTAACTAATATGTCAATAATTTTTTTAATACACTTTAACACCGTATAAAAATGTTGTTTTTAAAAACGTTGACACCAAACGTTGGTTTTTATCTCGAATTATTTAATATATTGTTTGGTTAAATCTATTTTTTTATGTAAAAAAAAATGTTGCGTTCGATATTTATTTTCATTTGCTATTATTATTATAGGACAAATTAAATTCATCAACTGCTATTATTATTAAGTAACAGAAGGAATAGTAAATTAAATAACAAATATATATAACTGAAAATGTTCTATGCAATGCGTTGCAAAGAAACAGATTTCGCCACCCAAGGGACATGGAAATGGAAATGGAAATTTGACTGATTCATTCATGCGCTTATTCATTCACGCACTCATTCATTTATTTATTCGTGTATTAAGGATAACCAAGAAAGAGGTTCGGAAAACACTGCAGAAAACACACACTTTTTCTTGAAGTTTCGGCGTCAGTCGACTTATGACACATCTTGGCGATATTATTATTGATGCTGATGTTTGGCAAAACAAGGCAGTCGTTATAAGTAATGAATGTTTGAATTTTATTGAACGATTCTCGAGCACTTTATGCATGTATAATTCCAAGCGATGATGAAATAAAGCGTGCGAGGTTGCGTTGCACAGCAAGTGTCAGCAGAAAGAGAGAAAGCATTGACTAATATGGCAAAAATAGCATATTTGATCTCTTTTTTTCCCCAAATTTACCAATTGCTCTGTAATTTAACGCAAGGGCTCGTTTCACAGAAAATTCATATCGATGTCGGAATTTATTTAATCGCTCAGTTTATACTAATACTGTAACCGCTAAACCGCGGTTTAGTAACCATGGACACAGACTACCACGTGTTAACGGGGTCATATTATATTCACCTGCTTAAAATAATAAAAAAACCACGAAATGCTAAAGAGCTTTAATTGCTAACCAATACAATAAAATTGTACTGGAGCAGACATGCATATAATTTTCAAACATATTTACAAATATTTTTCAGTTCATTACACTTTAGCAATATTTCAAAGCATAATACATTTAAAAAGCATGAATAAACAAAAAAGACTATAAAATCGTTAAAATATATGTTTGAAAATCTCAATTTCATATGCCTTTTTTACGTTTAAAAATTTTTAAGTCTCATATATATTTATATTTTTATATCTCATTTGCTGTTAGTTCAACCATACACACGGGCAAGAATAAAGTTTCAAAAGCAACGATTGAAAAGATCAAAGTGGCCTTTATGTTTTTGTAGGAGATAAAACGACTATTTTTATCCCACTTTTACGAAATATATCACAAAAAAAGGAAAAGGAAGAAAGATTCTTTCAAAGATATTTTCAAAACACGTCATTCTCTCCATCCTCTTTCATTGGTATGGAATCGAAAAAGAGCAAATTCTACGCTGAGAAATATTTTTTTTTTTTTTTCGAAATATTTTAGTTACATAAAAATGTGAATAAATTGTGCACTCGGCACTTGGCATATACCCAGACTTCTTATTGTCGAATAAATCAAAACAAGTTTAAGTTGAAACTTTTTTAAAGACAGAAACTAAAGCCAAATTTTTGTCTTTCTTTTTCATTATATTTTTACGTAGGCAGATTTTTTAACATATCATTTATCTTTAAATATCTCAAAAAATGCAATCGAATTTTTTCAAGTGTTTTGCCCAATATTGGAGGAGGGAAGGGATAGTCTTTATTATATGACATTCTAGACAACACATGATTTAAATTAGGAAGAAAATATTTCACTTGAGATTGACATTTGAGTCCTCACCTAAACAAACAAAAAAAAATTAGAATTGAAGAGAGAGAATGTTTTCTTTTCGATCTTGTGGGAGTTTTTTTTTTTAATTGAAAATAGAATTTTTATTTTCATAAAAAAAAAATTAATCTCAGAGCGATTCTGAATACCTAACAATTTAAAAGAAGAAGGAAAAAAAAGATTTATTTAAAACGATTCATCCGATTCCAAATGCTATATTTTCATAAATAAACTACACAGAATGATAAGTAATAAATGAGTGCAATGAGAAAAAAAATGGATTTTTTTTTTAGACTTGCTCGATGTGCAAACTTAGAATGTCAATTCTGTATGTTAATTCCTTCCAAATACGTTGTAAAGTGTCAATGGTAATTGATTGTACAACAGCAGAAATCCGTAATTTAAATTCACTTGAATTTGTAGGTAATGATGGCACATGCACATTACCTTTTCCGAAGGAAGATATCGCATGGGGCTCTATCAGGTCACTTAGGTAGCCAGCTGTGTAACATCCAGTCACCTGGTCGACTGCGATCGATCCAGCTGCGAAGTAGCTCCGCGAAAGCTTCAAAAACGACTTTCGAAAAATAGCTTAAAAAAGGCCATATATTGTTCACAATATAAAACTTCCACTGTTTTCCTTTGTATTCATGTATTACCTACATTCTGAAAGTATGGAATTTTGAAATCGGATGAATCATTTGAATAACCCCGTATTTTATTTGAATATTTCTATTCCACCAAACAATTCTTTAAAGAAGATAGAAGTGATACCCAGGGGATAGAGATGCGAGTTTCGTGGCCTTAAATCACGGAATCCAGTCTCAGTTCTATTAAAGGTTATTTCATGTACATGGATTGTTCATCAACGTCGCACTAGAAGCAATTCGCAGACTGCCGGCGACGAGCCTTGCAATTGTGAACGATGGTCAAATGACAATGACGACTTTTGAGCTGACACTCCATTTTCCACATTTTCAACCAAGATTCTCGCGTGACGTAATGTGGATGTTTGATGCTCAGCTGAATTTTAGGGCATAAACCCTCACTATCCCGCATGATAGTGTTTAGAGAAAATCAGTCTAGAATTTGAGACTCAAAGACCATTAAGCCCTCAACTAAAAGAAACGTCACAGATTTTAGAATATTTTTGATGTAGACTCAATAACTAAAAGAATGTGGAAATAAATGAAAAGATAATAATGAAAATAACTATTTTGGAAATACAAAATTTATTAATATTTTTCTGTTAAAGAATTCAAATTAAATAAGCAACGAAATAGTATTCCTCCTACCAACACACAAAAATAAGCGTCTCTAATAATATGTTAGAAAATGGCACCGAAATCAAATCTCTGAGGAGTAAAAAAAAGTATAGGAAGCGAAAATAAATTAAAACCGCAAATAATGATTTTAATGAAGTAGAAGGAATGTCTCTTAAAAAAATTCTATTTGAGATCAACAAACATCAATTTACAAACAAGAATACACATTAACGTAAAGAATAGCTTTAAAAAAAAAGTAATCCTATTAAAAAGGGACGATAATAATCTACTAATGAATCATTCTTACCAAGAAAATTCTTTTTTTACAGAAACGAAGAAAATGGCGAAACCGTTTCCAATATCGAATTTATTTAATTAAATAAATAAGATAGCATAATATCCGAATTAAAATGAATATTTCTTAATACAATGCAATAAACTGGAATGAAAAATGGAATTAGACCGATAAGTGAAATAAACCTATATCACAAAAATTAAAAGAAATAGTTCCAATTCGATTAATATAGTTCCCTTAATTTTACAACCCTGTTGGATTTATTATTTTTTATAACAAGATTCAAAATAACAGGGAAATAAATCGCATTAAGCATTGTTTTATTATAATTGGGTCGAAAAGACCTTTGTTTAACAAGCAAAAAATGTCCTGCATTAGATCACTTAGGATTTAACAAACATGTCTTAACAATATTTAAAATGGGAAAATTTGCCATTCTACACAAAGAAAAGGGGAAAATTTATTTACTGAAAGTAATAATTTAATTCAAAAGTGAGAGAGCTTTTTTGAGACTAATGTGCAAGATACATTTTGAAAAAAAAAATGGGTCGTTTATTTTCCAAATGCTTTTATGAGGAGGAACACTTTCAGATACATTTTACGATTACGTAATCTTTTTCTTCATTCACTCCAGTTTATTTTCTTTATTGGCGCATTTTCTACTTGCTTAATTTGTTTGATACATATATAAGTACCACCTGCAGCTCGTCTACGTTTTTAAAACTATAAGTTCCACATGTTTGTGATCAGTTTTGATTAATGTCAATTGAATATTGAAAATTTTATTCCAAAAGAAAATACAAGAAGTCTCACAATATGTAAAAAATAATTAAAATAAAAGCAAAAATTTGAAATATTACAATTTAAGTAAAACGAAACATAAGTAATCTTTTAATAGGCATCAGTTTGTGAATAATTTGGGGTTTTTTTTCAGAAATTTAGAAGACAACAGAAACAATAGAGCAAGATATCGAGGAGGGAAAAAAATTGAATATACTTTACAATAATATTAATTATAAGTACAATAATTAATTATATATTGTTTAATGAAAAGTTGTGCAACGAACAGTCTTACACACCAAAGGTTCGAACTTCTTTTTAATAATTATTAAATTATTCAATTACGTGCTAAAATTAAAGCAAAAGATAATATGACAAAAGAATGGATATTTTCTTGATGAAATTATTAGAGATTGACCATAAAAGATATTCACAAATCATTTTATTTTGAAAAGTGATCGGTTGACCATTTTCTTGTTGAATATATCAATACCAACGTTTGGGTGTCTAATTAAACATTTCAACATTTTTTTTACATAAAATTTCTAAAAATTACTTAATATATTTATATTTTATGTCTGTGAATACAAATACAGTAAATAATTAAGCTTCTTTAACAATTTTTGAGAAATCTTCACATATTTTTATTTAAATTTTAACTTTTTCAATTTTCTGTTGAACGCTGACGAATGACTGATAACTATCGGTTGTATACGCACCTTTTCTTAACTAAACAGTTTAGTCGATATAAATTCGCGACGCCTGGATAACGCGACTAAGCAATTAAGTCAGAGAAGAATAACACTTGTATGCGCTAGCCCTAATGCAGTAATTAAGACTATTTTTGACATAAGTAATATAAACAAAAATTAAAGTCAATTCCTACTTAGGTCAACAAAGAATATTTTTATTTTAGTTACTTTTTATTAAATAGTTACAATTAATATAAATATGTATATACATATGACCGAATCACAATATTAAGTGGCAAAAGAAATTTTTTTCCAGCGATCTACACGCTTCGTCACTGACGGTATTTATTTCTAAATTTATATCCTGCTAAATATCTCATACAAGAGAAATTTTTTTATCCCATATAAAATTAAAATTAATTTTTTGAAAATTAAATAAAAAAAATTTTTCTTCGATCCAAAGGCATGAAGATTCTACGCCGACATTCTACCACCTTTGCCATTGCATTCCGCTTCGAGGACTTAACGCTCAGCCAAAAAAATCGCCAAGTTTGGCAAGTTTTGAAATCGCGCCAAGTGGTTGGACTAAACTGCATTTTCACTAATTAAATATAATTAATGAATTAATATTTGCAAAAACTGTATTAACATCAAGAGTCATTCACTACAAGTTCAAAAAAATGTATTTGAAATTGAGTGGATAAATAAAAAGTATTTTATTAACGATTGAAAATTTGAACAAGATATATAAATATATAAAGGGAGAGTAAGAAGCAATAGTAGGAACTTAATAATTAAAAAGATGTATGCATTTGTTACGAGCATTTAATTTATTTTATATTTAAAGCATCTGTAAATTTATAGTTTTGAGGGATAGCAATGAAGGATACAAAAACATTAGTAAAAAAAAATAGCAAATTGTCGAAACGAATTATCGTATTCAGTTAAAACAAAGTTATATTCGCTTATGAATGTGGAATCAGATTGAGCTTTATGGATCTTCTAAGTGCTGCGAAATTTAGAGAGCTTCCTCGAAACATTAAAATCAACCTGGACGCGATATTACAATACAGGTATGCATTGTTTTGTTTTAATATGGGAGTTTTTAATCAAAAACAAAAAATAATTCGAAATAAAAACCAACGTTTTTAAAAAACAACGTTTTTATATGGTGGCAAAGTTTATTAAAAAAATTATTAAAATATTAGTTAAAACTGGTCGCAAATATCTAAATATTGCATTGTTAGGCAAATAAGAACGGTTCCCAAAATTTCAGAGCTCTAGCTTGATGGGAAGTTGGTTAAATTAACAATAGACAATTTGATGACACACTGATACACATACATACAGACACACACCAAGTGAAATACATAACAACGTTAAAACTAACTAAAATTAATTAATCCGGTAAATTAAATGGTTGGAATACAGTTTAGTCAAACCACTCTTGGAGACAGGAATTATTTGGCGGTATTTTGCCAAATGTTGCTAAATTGGTCCGCGAAGCGGACTTAACATTCAGCCAAAAAAAAAAAAAAAAATTCGCCAAGTTTGGCAATTATTCAAATTGCGCCAAGTGATTGGGCTAAACTGCATTATTTAAAAAAACATGAGTTAAAACTGGTCGCAAATGTCTAAATATTGCATTGTTAGGCGAGTACGAACGATTCCCAAAATTTCAAAGCTCTAGCTTGATGGGAAGTTGGTTAAATTAACGATCGAAAATTTGATGACGCACACACACTCACCAAGTGAAATTCAGAAAAACGTTGTAAAAAACGATCCGGTTACGCCTAATTTCACAAAGAACTATGACATTCAACCGATTGCAAGCTTTTACTTAACTTCCTATGTTCATCAGGGTTAGTACTCGAATTTAAACCCATTTCTCTAACAATCGATCCAGTTGAAATTTTTCTTTTTCTGTCATTCCGATACTATAGTAAGTTCAAGCAGTTAAGGACTTGGTGGGGGGAGGGATGCTTGCATTTTGTACTCGAATTTAAACCCACTTCCCATCATCCAATTGAGTTGAAATTTTGCATATAACTACAATGGCAATACAATGTTATGGTATGTTCAAGCAGTTACGGACTTTAAAGATGCCTGGAGGCCCAGACTATGCACTTAACAATGTCTTGAGTTGAAATTTTTCACACACGAATAGCTCACGTAATTGCTTTTTAGTCTCAATTTCCAGACCAAGAATTAAATAATTATAAGAAGAAAAAAAAATTAATCAAACTTCTATTTAAAGCCGGATTAAAAAAATGTAAATATTTTTTAAGTGAGAACTTATATATATTTTATAAAATCTTGAGACGTTAATACTTCTTTTTTGATAACATATGTGAATAATTATCTATGGTACTTAATTTACCGGTTAATACCTAGGTATCTTACTAAAGCGCATCAAGTTTTTATAAATAATAAATTATTTCACATTTTCAAAATATTTTTATATTTTCAATCCATCCTTAAATAAAGGCTTGGTAATTCTTTTATTTATAAATATAACTTAAATGTAGAAACTTCAAACAGTAAAAGAATTCAATCAACTTTCGCAAATTTGCAAAGGATTAATATGCAATCAACATATTTAGATACAGAAAAATGCAATGTATTATTAGAGGATCTGAAAGAAAACAGATATGAAACTGAATACATAATAAAAGAATATAAAGAGAAAATGGTTGAGGTAAAAGTAAATGTAGATTTGAACGCAAACAATATTTCGAAACCTCGAACAGATAATTCCATTCATTTTCTGTAGAGACAAAACGGAAATTAAAATTGCCAAATATTGAATTTTTGAAGTGTGGTGATGAGATTAAAGATTGTTTGGGCTTTTTGGAGCGAATTCAAAAGAATTCAAAGGATGACAATCGAGATAAGGAAAATTAATTTCAATATTTAAATCAGCGCATGGAGGAAAATACTTGAGTTCGGGAAATTTTTAATAGCTTTCCTTAAGCTCATGAAAATTACGTTAAAGCACTTGAATGCTTAAAATCCCGGTTTGATCATGATGAATTGTTAATTAAACTTTACAATCACAAACTTTTGAAACTCGTGAAAAATACCGCAGAATTTAGCAGAATATTAGATACTTCCATTTTATATGGTGAATTAGAATCATTTCTAAGAGTACTAGAATCTTTTGTCTTAACATCCGATGAATATCCTGCTATGCTTTTCTCTCTTCTTTCCTGAAAATATTTCTAGAGTTTGGTTGCGGAATCCTGTTGTTATTTTAAATTATGATTATTCAAATAATATTAGCAGTGAAAACTTGAAGAACTTGAGGGAGTCGAACGTATACTTTTAGCGAGCTGGGGTGGCAGATCCTGAGAATGAGCACTGTGGCACATGCCTCCCTCGGTCAAAACCTCACAGAGATACATAAAAACAAACTCGAAAAGGAAATTTTAATCAAGTCAATCTATATGCTACGTAAGTTTAGTTTATACGTTAACATTTTTTCCACGCCAAAATTTGAAATTATTTAGGAACAGTATTTTAAAATCCGCATTTTTTAAGATCCAGCGAAGAGAAGAGTGAGATAAAGTAACACAAAAAAAAAAAAAAAAACGTTACTTGGTAGCCTCCCCGCTTCTGTCGATTTTTCCCGGGTCTGTTATTGGAGAGATCTGCCTTCTGTTCTAAAGTGTCGTTTGATAAAAAGTTAAATGTTATGCACCCTATATATCAATCATTGTAATGATTGGCTGTTTATTAACGACGCACTTGGAAGCAACACGAGGGTATTGTCGACGGGCCGCATAATTCTGAACTTCTCAAGTGACGAGGATGACGCCTGAACTGGCATTTCCTTCTGGAAACTTCCACACCACTTCAACGGAAGAACTCGGTTCCTCAACAGATTTATCGCGCATCATTCCAGTGTTCAGTGGCATCAGGACTTAAACTCATGTCTAACATAAACAGAAACCACGCCGGCCATGAGCTTGTGACTATGACTGCAAATGATTCGTATTTCCCAACAAAAGAAAAGAGCAAAAAGTACGAGAATTTGTAGTTTGAGAAATTTTCACATGAAAGTAAAAGAATGTTTCCAAACTAAAAAACAATTAATTTGTCGCAAAAAGGCGATATAATAAATACCAAGAGATTTTGTTTTGCATACTTGAAAGTCAGCCATCAGCCGCTAAAAATTACAAAACTGTTGAATACATGCTTCGTAGGGGAAAAAAGCATTTACTTTTGATGTATCCGGAACTGCCAGTCAATCAATTATGGAACAATTCACATGAATCTCCCCAGCAATCAGAACCACAAAGAGCTTCATATGTTACTTTATTAAATCGGTGCGCGTCACATGAGATATTAGAAACTTTGTGACTTGGTAAAGAGAGGAGTGTTCGAGTGCTTACACAGGGTGTATCGAAACTCATGGGAGAACATTTAAGAGGTGATAGAAAACATCTAGACAAGCAATTTTCACCATACACTGCATAGGCGGAGAGCAAAAAGTGAACCGTTAGACGATTCATCGCTTGCTCGCCGCCTATGTAATATATGGTGAAAATTGCTTGTTTACTATCACCTCTTAAATGTTTGCCCATAAGTATCGAAATACCTTGTAGGGAATGACTCATTCGTCTTAGTACTCGAAGTCAATATGGTACTCGTACTATTAGTTAATTAATAGGTTTTCCTTTAACTCCCATTGTAACTTTGGTTCAAAACTTTAAAAGCTTTTTTCTCACATTCTTAAAGCGCTCAACTGAGTTGAAATTTTCTATACACGATTGTTTTGGATGATAATACGATAATCACCCACATTTTTACGATTTCATGAATGGTGTGCATTTGTTTCTACGGTAGCTAGGAACAAAGTTATAGCCCAAATTTTCAAATCAATTTAATACGACCGGAAGTGGGATTTTTCAAGACCTAAACTAATCCATAGAAATTTAAACAATGCATTTTAAACAGCTATTTCTTCATTTTTAAACAATGTGAATGTACAATATACTTTTTTAAATATGGAATTTAGCTTTACTTCTTTATTTATTTTAGTTGTAGGTGCATCTGGCAACTATTTTTTCACGAAATTTTGATTTATAGATTTGCATTTTCTGGAAAACTGTGAATTAATTTTTTTTATTACGAAGAATCTCTTTTCTTAAAAAGTATCTCATATATTCAAATGAAATTTTACGACAATTTTCTGTACATCTCTAGGTATGTTGTGAATCTCAAACATAGCTTTATGAAACTATTTATTTTGGAGCTTTTTTTATTTAAAACAGTGATATATATTTTTGTAAAATCATGTTGTGTTTATAAGTCTTGGTATGACTCAATAAGTTTAAGTGATAACTGCAGTTTTCTGCTTTATAACACAGATATATGTATAAATAACATTACTGAAACAAAAAATTGAAATATATTATTTAGAATTTGTTATATGAACATTAGCGTAAACGTCAATTTTTATTAAATTTTAACCAAACATGGTAAAAATTTAAAAAAAAAAAAAAAAAGTTCATGAAAATGACTTTTTAATCTTCCATTCTTTTTTTTTACCATTGAACAAAAAATATAAGTGTTTCACAAAAAAAAAAAAAGTGTTCTGAAGGTAGGCACATACCATAAAGAATTAAATTTTATGCCAAGTTTCTCGATAAGTCTCTAAATCTGTCATTTAATAATTTATCGTTTGCTTTAATTTTAATTACGTGTAGCTTAATTGATTAACATAATGCTTAATTGAGCTAAAAATTTTACACGTATTTATTTTAGATGATAAATTTAATAAACGTCATGTAATAAAATAAATTATTAAACTAATTTTTGAATAAATTCAATTTTACTCCCTTTTGCTCTTAAAATTTAAAGTATAAAAAATTATGTTACGCAAAGTGTGAAGTTAGTAAGAAAACCCAAGTTCCAAAAACTCGTTTTTTTTACCGGTGTTATTCTTACATATTTAAAAAAAAAACACCGGTAAAAAAAACGATCAAAAAACAGGGTATCGAAACTGTAACCATTCATATTTTGATTCACTCCCTGTGTGTAGGAATCACAACCGATTAAAAGGAGCATCATCTTTATGACAACAATCTGAAATCCTGATTTGGTAAATACTCCTACAAGTCCCAGACCAACACGCAATACGCAGTATAATATCCTAAAT
>BMAW01105839.1:563023-623466 GCA_019974015.1 Nephila pilipes
TATGTGGCTGCCTGATTTCGAAAGAAGATGTCCTAACTTTGAATTAATTGATAGAGATTTTTGATAAAAACTGCTTCGAACGCTTATTTACGGAAATTTGAGTTTTTAGGCATATGGAGATTGATTCAAATTAAAATTTAATGAAGAGAATTGGGGTTCATTTACGAACAACAGATTAAAAAAAAAATCAAAAAAATTTTCTCAAAGAAGACACGGAAAACACGGAAACACATTCTAGGATGTCACAATTTTGCTGACCTTCCTTTAAGAGGGTATTTTGCAAGAGTTTTACTCAAATCTGAATGATGGGAGTGTCAAGATTTATTGAAGCAATCTGTGAAGAATAGACTGATGGGGAAAGTTATAAATTCTTCCCAGACAAGGATAATTGAGATCCGAATAATAAGTGTAAAGACAGCTGATGACGAGTAAATCTGCCCTGTTCAACGACTATATCATTTGGAAATTATTAGGACGGACGAAGTATTAAAAATCTCGAAGACTACACTCTAACACCCCTTGTGAAGAAGTTATGTCTCAGAAAATTGACTTGACCTCTAAAAATAATTAAGGACATTTCTTCTGAAAAAACTTATTAGAAGTGGACTTTTTTAAGTACTTTTTTCAATAAAAATATCATATAAATATTTTTGATTTAAATTCACAATATACTATGATTTAAAACATTTTTTAAAATACTTTAAGAGCATTTACTTTAATTTATTTATTATGAATATGAAAACATTTAAGAAAAATACTGATACTGATACATTATCAAAGATAATTTATTTTCACCATCTACATATAAAATTAGAAGAAACAATTATATATAACAAAACATGATTTTATTTATAAAATTCAACCGATTCGAATTTTCCTCAAATGTGTAAAGTAATAATATGTAGATATTATATAAAGTAATCATATGTAGTCGATATTGTTCGAACATCTTTGAAACTTCGATTCGAGGAATCAAAAGAACGAGTGAATCAAATAACAAGTTAAAGAATAGTTCTTTAAAAATGAACGAGAACAAATAAGACCAATTCATCCAAAAGAACAGAAATCCCCCATCCCTATTAACAACAGAAATATAGATAACATTAATTTGAGCTTTTTAAAATAAAGCAATGTGTTTAAAAATCATTTGACTCAAACAATTAATTTAAACTAGATTCCTTAATTAAGGTTTTTTTTTTTTTCTATTTAATACCTAATGCAAATAATAAAACAACAACAAGATGTTCCGTATTTGATAATTAAGTCAAAAAAACTTCGAGCACGATAATCTACGGAAATAAGGTTATTATTATTGAAAAAAAAACCTTCCTTTTCAGTTTTTTACCACAATAGTCCATAACGAGAAATGTTAATTTTCCAAATTTCCACGAATAATCTAAATGCATCTGCTAAAAAGAATACTATAACCATATCATTAGGCTTGACAATCATTAAGAACCAAGAAACATAACTCGCCGATAATGACAACAGTAAATGTAATTCGGACTACATAAAAAAAAGCAACTTTTCACTTGGATATTACATTTCCAAATCTGATCGATGAAGGCTTTGCAATTTATTTAATCACAGGCCGGTGTTCTCGCTGGCACTGAACAGAGAAGTATGTGATATTAGATCATTTAGGGGGTATTACGATATTAGGCGCAAATTGTTATTAACCTGAAATAGAAACATAATGGGGATTTATGAAATAAAGTGAAAGAAATTCAGTCACGCGTTTGAATTCTAACAATAACAAGTTTTCTGATTAAAATGATCCGACGACATGGAGCGGTCCTTATAAATACAAATTTAAAAAAAAAAAAAAGACGTGCATTAAACGGAATTTCAGAACAAATGGGTTTAGTTAATATAAACACTACTGGTATAAAACGAGAATTCAAACGAAGAAATTGTAACCACGTCTCGGTATAATTTCCTTATCCTTCCATTGTTACTGAATCATTTAAAGAGTCTTTAAATAACCTAATCACCAATGAATTCAAACCAGGCAACAGCTCAACTTGAGGGTTTTTTTTTTTTTTTTTTTTTTTTTTTTTTTAGGATTTCAAAATAATCAAAGCACAAGATATTTCAAATCAAGCATGAAGATTTACTTCCTACCCACTGCTAAATATTACATTGATACTATCAATCGAGTCCGAATCCCTAGTAGAATTTTAAATGAGAGTTCGACTCACTCACCCTCTGCAGGTTCTAATTAGTTTTGATTGTATATCTCTTTACTCATCGTAGACACAATTCCATTGAAAACTTCAGCTCCCTTTTTCTGCCACCAACCTCCATATTAAATTCTTTGCTGCTTATATATACATCTCCTCCATTCTATTCAATAATTCTATTTTGATATACATAAGTAACGTTTCATTATTTGGTATTCTGATGCTTTTATTCAAACAATATCACATTAAAGTCCCAAAGGGTTAATGGAAGGGAAAAGCGCGACTGATCTTCGTTGGAGAATGTTATGATGCATTTACAACTAGCAAAGTAAATTTACTAAAATATAATAAAACTGGTTAGAGACGCATTCTCAATACGTGACCTGATTGAAAAGTAATACTTCCATGGCCATAACTTCTTTATTTGTAGCCCGATTTTCAAAACTCTTTTTGTACCAGAAAACTTCACGTATCATGAAAGCGAGTAACATAAAAAGTTACGGCCATGGAGGCATTAATTTTAAATCAAGTCTCGTCGTTGAAAGTCCTTCTCTAATAAACATCTTGTTGGTTCAATATCATTTTAAGGCAAAACGATAACTATTGACGAAGGATCTTGTAATTTAGTCTCGATCGGATTGTAAAGATGACTCCCATTCGAGTTTAGCAGTCATCATATCGCACAAGAGCTTTGGGTGGAATAGGGTTCAAATGTTCGACTCGATTAGAATATAGCCAAGTTTGATTTGAATATCGTCATGCTGGAAATACACAGCAGGATAATGGCTCAGATTTCATAACTTAGAACTAAAATCGAATTCATAGGACATCACTGGATCTGATTCTTTATTCTTTAATTTAACATACCATGCCAAGTGAGGCTTTGCAAGGCTAGTTATTTTTAACGTTCAACTACCTTTATCGTTTCATACAGCGTTTTTGGAAGAATAGGCTCGAATCCATGACGCTAGATTACAAACCACACAACTCAGCTACCAGATTATTGTGGTCTTCGGAGCTATCAGTAAACAATTAATTCCAGTTTAAGAACCTTTTCAAACTGTAGAACTGAAGAAATTTGAAAAGAATTTCCGTAAACTTTGAAAAATCCATCCAAGATAATGCAGTGATTGATGTAATGATGCATAAAAGTCTTCTAAAATAACTACTTTATTTTAAAAATCATTTTCTGGGAAAACCAACATCGTTGAGCCCCGTACCGATTAGAGTAATTACTTGTTTTGTTGTTATTTTTCAATATACCCAACCTTGTTTACCGCAAACATGATTAATATGTTCTTCTGCTTTCACACGAAAAGCTATTAGTACTTGCATTTTTCCCACAGAGCTTAAAATCGTTATTCACTAATTTATTTCGTTTTCACATGACAAGAAAAATAACACAAAGTGGCTTCATTGTAATTTAAAATGGCTTCGTAATAAAATAGAGTAGTGCAGAGCAATATGCATATTTTTTAAAAAATTGCTGTTAAATAAATAGCAAATTTATAGTACTATAATTAAGGAATGAAGGTTTTACTTAAAACTGGTAAAAAAAATTTTGAAAGAATATATATATTTGAATGCCATAATTCATTAGATAAAGATAGAAAACGAAATGATTGGATGGGTTACTTGGAAAGTAAATAAATGCAAAACTGTTTCGAAATACCTTTTACACAAACTTTTCAGAATAATCATTTCACTTTTTTCCTAATGAAGTTTAACAACGATCAAAAGAAACTCTAAATTAGTTCACGATTACATTCGGGGGGGAAAAAGTACAATAAAACTATCATCTTATTAAAATTCAAATTGCACCGAAATTCTCATAAAATTAACTTAATCGAAAAGGAATTATTAAATATTTCATTTTCCTTTTTTAAAAAAAAAAGATTCACCATTTTCTTATAATTTTGAATTATTTTTAACAAAAGCTTTTAGAGGTACCAACACTATTTGCATACATTAGTCAATTGAGAAATCTGCTTTGAAAGTAACCGTTAAAGATATGTTGCTATTAATATACAATTGACACATAAAGTATTAGAACAATACAAAAATCGTAGTTTTTAAGGCAACAAAATCGACATTGCAATTTTGTACAAAATAACATTTTCACAAAAAATATATTTTGTAACAAAAAAATACTTAAAATAATAAATATATTTTCAGGGGGAAAAAATAATGAAATTTGCGTTCCAAAAAAAGTATTAGAACACCAGACTTAAATGTTGCATCAAGGAAAAAATAAAATATATGTCGTTTTAAATTAAAAGTCAATAGTCAATACTTGCAATCATTTGGCTACAATTACCGCGTTCAAAAGTATAGGCATAGATTCAACCAAATATTTTGTCTTATTTGGAGATATAGTGTTCCATGTATTCTCTAAAGCTTCATCCAGATTAGATTTGCTGCTTATTGAGTATTTTATTTGTACGTCCACTAAATACAATTGGTTTAATATCTCGGAGAAGAGTTACAAGTCTTCAGAGAACACTATAAAGAAGCCACTCTTCGGTTTTGATGGCAGTATGTTTAGGATCTTCGACTTGTTGGAGGGTAAAAGTCTCCTCCAACTCTAAATTCATTTCACTGTCTTTCAGGTTATGGAGTAAAACATCAATGTGTGTCGAGGTTGTCATTTTCTCAATAACAATATGCAGATTTCTAACCCCCATTGTAACTCATACCCCCATTACCTCCTCCATGTTTCCCAGTTTTCAACATATTTTTTAAGGTTCTATGTGGTATTTTTTCCCCTCCAAACTGTAAGGACGTGTTTTGGTTTCGAAAATTTCAAACTGGCTTTCGTTGGAAAAAATGACATTTTTCCAGAAATCTAATGGTTTGTCTTTGTATTTTTTGGCAAAATCTAATCGGTTTTTTATTCTTCTATTATTCTGAAATACATGGTTCCATCCTTGGTCATCTTTCTTTTATGTCTGCATCATGCAAAACATTTCTAACTGTCTGAGGTATTACAGTCTTTCCTGATGCTGATTCAGTGTCTGAGGCCAGCATCTAAGCACTTCTCGATGGAATTTTCAGAGCATTTTCAACTAGTTGTCAACTTCCTAACACAGTCAATTTTCTTGATCTCCCTGATATCGGCTTATTATCCACCACACCAGTCTCATTTTTCTTTTTAACAATATTATGAACAGAGTTCGATGAAATATTTAGCTCTTTTGAAATTTCACGAAACATTTTGCCACTATGATGCAGATAAACGACTTGTTCCCTCTTTGTGAGTGAAATCTCTTTTGTTTCAGGTGCCAAGACAGAAAATTTGATAGTAATCTGATTTAAATATTAAAATTTAAAAAAATAATGATAAAAAGTTTTTAACTGAAGCTTGTTTGAAGGTGACATTGAAAGTTCAATGATGACATTTTTCACTGTAATTTGCATATTCCCTTTTCTGTTCTAATACTTTTTTTGCAGAGCTAAATTTGTTCTTTTTATTTTTTTTTTAAATTTTGTATTCACTTTAAATACTTTATTTTTACTTATTATGTACTATATTGTGAGAAATGCTATTTTATAAAATTTGTTATTCGACTAGTTTCATTTCATTTCATTAGCTTGTAGATTCCAATTTTCACTACCACACCATCAAGACCAATATAACACGACAAATTTAAAGAAGTTGAATCCAGTGCTAATTTGTGAAAATTTTTAATGGGAAGTTAGATCTGAGGTTAAGTCATTGTGTTTTTAAAAAATTATCTCGAACGTTAAAATACTACAAATTCTTCCCTTCTTTATCATTCATATCGATGAGGAATGAGATGTATTAAATTTGGTGAAAATTATTACATTTTCGCGTAAGTTATCACATAAAATTAAAAATAAAATAATATATTAACAAAAATACCATTAATGGTTTCTTTTCCCACCAATGAAAAAAAAACAGTTTGAACTGAAGTTTTCATAATGTATTCGTGCTAGGTACTTATAGCATTAGATGAAGAAAAGAGTGTATCATAGGTATGGTAAAGAAAAGACTTACTTTACTTTCCAAAATTTTTACGAAAATTTCACAAGGTCAAACTGAAACTTCACTGTCATTCCTTTCTTAAAAAAAGATTATCGATTTTCATTCATTGTGAAACAAATAAATACAGTGGCTCGCAAAACTGTGTATACAGCACTCACTTTCTTAAAGGCATAAATATGTTATCGAAATACATTTATAACTTCAATGAAATGCACACGAAGAACTGTAATACGGTAAAAAATAAATAAAAAAAAGAAGTATCGTTAATACTTTTATTACCATAATATTTACATTAATTACAGATTTAAAAAATTTTAAAAACGTAAATTAATGTTTTGTGAGGGTGTCATTTTGCATTCAAAACACCCTCACAAAAAGTGTGCATTGATTTGGAAGGATTGATATTTTTGCCCCCCCCCCCTTTTTTTTTGTAATACTGCTTTTACGTGCTCTTTGTTACTAATGATCTTTAGAACAGATTTTTTCCAATGCGTATGAAATTGCATTTTGCAACAGCCATAATTTTATTTTGGCTGTATGTTTTGGGTAGTTATTTTGTTGAAACACAAAATAAGACTCTAAACCTATTTCTGAATTCTAATAGTGTCAAATTATTATTCTTCAGTACATCCATGTAAAAGAGATTTTTCCACTCCTTTCGCAGACATATAAATATAATCTCATACAAGAACCATTTTTGACAGCGAGGATGGCGGTTGAGGGAAGTATTTCAGACTTAGGATTCCGTTGAGCATACCATCAGCTATCACTTCAAAAACATTAAATCAGTTTCATCGTTGAATATTACGTTATTCCAAAAATATGGTTTTTTGTGAAATGTTTTCTTTTTCCCACTTATTTGCTTTGGAAATGAAGGTTATTCTTCAAACTATTTGATCATTACAATTTACTTCTCGGAGTATTCTTCCAATCATTTCTGCAGAAATACATCTTCCTATTTCAGGATAATATTTTGTACTCATCCGTGATTGCATGAAACTTCCTTTACAAAATCATGCAGAAATTTACCTACTTCAGACATAAGAATGATATATTTTATAAATTTCAATATTAGTTTCAATTCTGAAGCTTATTTTCAGATCTTAATTTTTTTTTCCCTGTAAATCAAATATTTTTTTCTTTAAGAAACAAAAC
The DNA here is from genome assembly GCA_019974015.1 of Nephila pilipes. Classification (NCBI taxonomy): domain Eukaryota; kingdom Metazoa; phylum Arthropoda; class Arachnida; order Araneae; family Nephilidae; genus Nephila; species Nephila pilipes. The sequence goes on from BMAW01105839.1 coordinate 570,368, forward strand.
TGTTGTAATGATTCATTACTTAAAAAAAAAAAAAAACAATGGTAGCAAAATCGCAATCTTTATAAGGTATATTCTCAATTTTGTGGTCTTGAAATTGTGAGTTGTAAAGTAAAAATTTTGTTAATTCCTTCCTTTTTGTTTAAGTCTCGTACATTTTGTCACACGCATTTTATTGATTAAACTTAAATTAGTATTTGATAACATTTTTTGAGGGATTTTACAAAGATAGTGAGAATTGTATACTCAATTTTAGGAGCCTCTATATATTTATCCCCATTAAACTTTATTGCCTTAAACCTGTATTTCTATTCTACGAACTCAATCTATGACTCCGCATATGTGACAACGTCTATCACAAATACTTACATTAGAATAAATATTAAGCAGACGATTATAACTTTTTAATATATTTTTTTCTTTCTAAATCACGTAAAAATCAATATTCCTGATAGAAAGTAGTGTTTATTTTTCGTCGTTGCTGTAAGCAATAAATTAATTTTGTTGTAAATGTGATTTAAAAAAAATTTTTTTTATTTCATTTCGCTTTAAAAAAAAGAATTTTTTCAAATCGCAAAAATTTAAATAATCTCTCTAATAAGAAACGCAGTTACACCATCACTGAAAAATACTTTTACAAATTCGAATCTTAAGAGTTTTTCTTTCTCCAAGGATAATTTCTTTTTTAAAACTATGATTCCGCACGAGAATCGAATACGATACTAAACCATCTGAAAAGTTTAAAAAGCTAATTTTCGACTCTGTCGGATTGAATAAATGAGTCTATTTTCTGTGAGCATTGAAATTTTTTCAATTTTCTGTCGTAAGTAAAAAGATCCCAGACTGAATAAATCAGAGGCTTCGAATGTAAGTAACAACAAATGAAAATAGCTCCGGAAATGAGATTTTATTTACTCGCAGAATGTTGAACTTATAAGAAATAGTTGTTAGGATTTTATTAAGATTTCAAAATACTAACTAAAATGAAAACTAAATAATTTCTCCTTTTAATAAAAACGATAAATATTCTGTTTTTATTTCATATAACTCGATGTCAGATTTACACTTCATAAAATTTAGTGATTTTATTAAAAAATAATTCTAATCTCGTGCTGTACATATTTAATTTCTTTACAAGCAGGGCATAAGAATAAAAAAAATATTAATTTTTTAAAATAATAATGAAAAAAGTGCATGGAAGATTTTCATTTACATAAAAATAACATAGTCTTGCATTACATATCTAGCAAACATGTCATCTGCATTTAGAAAGTAAAAAAAAAAAAATTATAAAATTTTATTTAAATACGATTAATAAGAATCAAGCGACTAAATTTTAAACATGGAAAAGAGTTCTACAAAAAAATTATTCGAAGCAGTTCTTCCAGCAGTAAAGAAGCGCACAACTCTAAAGAAGTAAAGTCATAACCAATCGTAATTGACGCTTAAAATGCAGTATCCAATCACAGCTGTTGGTATTTTACTCTCAATATGTTTTGCATTCATAATTAATCCGATAAAAAAAATGAAAAGCATTCAGCCTACTCAACTCAGAATCGAGCTATCATTAGCAATTTACCAAATTCAGTTAAAGCATTAAAAATTTTCAGGATATCCACATAATCGACAAATTCCTTTACAAGAATATTAAAGTTGAAAGCTATAAAAAGAAAACTTTAACTCGCCATTGTTACAACCACCACTTATTTGGACACAATTCAGGAAATTTTGTGACTTTAAAACACGTTGCTTCAAACGCATTGGTCCACATAGGATCAAACAGTATACCAAGGAAACAGAAGAAATCTTGTTTGCAAAAATTACCAAAAAAAGGACATATTGCCACATGGAGAGAATGACAAAGCTTCCCGAAACTTAAAAAACTACAAAATACTGGACAAATCAAGAAATTCTACTAAGTCCCCAAAACCATTTACCTCTGCAAAATAATTACATCCTTCAGTTACGTCCAGACAGCGGCACTTCATCCAGAACTTCACACCATTCTAACACTGTTTCAAAATTCTCTTAAGATACATCTGACATTAAAGTAGTATAAAAATCTTCAAGCCCTACTCATCCAATTTAAGACCTGCTTTTAAAAAAGCTAAACAACCTATGACTACACAGGACAAAATTTTATTCTGATCGAGGGGCAACTGCTGCCTTCTGAATAACATAAAAACTATAACAATAAACAATGAATAGCATTCATATAAAAATATATATAATCTAATATTCAAATTAATTCTGAAAAAAAAAATCTATAACATGAAAATCTAAATTTATAATTTATTAGCATAAATTTTTCTAAACTTTAGACAAGATTACGGAGCACTGCTCCTATACCATTGTAGATTTTCGGCCGCGAGAGGTTTTCCGACCCCGAGGAGGGGGAGAGAGTTGTTGGCCTTTTTGCGGCAGCGTTGTTTCGAACCCTGGACCAAGGGGTCCGAAGTTGACGTTCCTATCAATCAGGCCGAAAAGATATCTCATTGGGATGGTTGAGTAAGGCCTTTTAACTTCTGACGTTGTTGACGAGAGCCACTACAGATTGATTGATTGATTGTTTTATTTTTAAAGTGGGGGACGGAAGGATAAATGTGAGTGAATAAACAATACCTAATAAAGTAATTAAGAACCAAATTTCACAGAAAATATTCTTTCGGTCGATATTGAAAACAGATGGAAGAAATCCGTATACTCAATCAGTACATTCACTCCTTATACGGAGAAGTATCGTACGGTTTCAATTATTATACTAAAAAATAACCGAGATTTCTGAACAAAATTTATTCTGCATATTAATTGATCTTTACGTGTATAATGTGTATAATAAACTATTACGTGTATAATAAACTATTTTCTGAATTTGTGTGTGTGTGAGTCATTAAATTTTCGATCGTTAATTTAACCAACTTCCCATTAAGCTAGAGCTCTGGAACTTTGGGAATCGTTCTTATTCGCCTAACAATGCAATATTTAGACATTTGCGACAAATTTTAACTAATATTTCAATAATTTTTTTAGAAACGTAATTTGTGTAGTAACCTGGCGCCATCTATGGGAGATATATTGAATTTCGTAAAGAGAGTGATCTTAAAGACGAGAGAGATATGAGATTTTTTACAAAGTTTTAACTAATATTTAAATAATTTTTAATAAACTTTGCCACCATATAAAAACGTTGTTTTAAAAAACGTTAGTTTTTATCTTGAATTATTGTGTTTGTTTCAGGAAGTCGCAGATTGAAATAATCTGAAGTGTGTTAAAGTTTTAATTATTATCCAGGATATCGTAAAGTTTGAATTATTACTAAAAATAGTCGAGATTGAAACTTAATTCTTATTTATTTTCCTTCATGCATAGTCTTCATCCAGAGTTATACATTTCTCCCAGAGTGTCTTGATCTTTCAAAGGCCGACATCGTAGAATTACGTATTGCGGGTTACTTCATCTACGACTTATACCTATATTATATCATCTACGACTGATACCGAACAAATAAACTTGAAGAGCTGTAATTTACAACATTACGTTCATAAGAAACAATTAACATTCGGCATAAATTTTATGCAGATACCTCAGTTATTTCTTCGGTGGTAATTAAAATCTTAGGATCCTTCGTACATCTCTATTATAGTCTGTGACTCTACTCCCAACAGAAACTTTTAGATCAGATGCTATAATCTTTCTACCCTTCTCATAACCATAACAATGCTTCTTTCTACAACATTTCCAGCAGTGTTTTCTTCTTTTGCAGCTTGAGTATGTATGCATTTTGGGGTGAGCACGATCAACGTTCTGACATACACGTCTATTTGAACTGTCGTGGAAAAAGATGATTTTCTCTCCGATAACGATATCTGACACTGTACTCGGGGAAAATATAACTTAGGAACATCAACTAGTAATATATTTATTATAACAAATGCAATCAATTGACTTCATGTAAATTTCATACATCTTTCAATCCTTTTTCGCCTGAGTAATTCAAGATGATTTTCAGCGAGTTTCAAGATCGAAGTCAAGTGGGAATCATTTGATTTAACATTCAATAACAAAAAGATTTAAAATGTAAAATCTTTTAATTTTTCAATCTCTAATGTAAAAAAAAAAATTTAATTAAATATAAAACTTTTTTCTTAATTCTTTCTTCCAACTTTTAAAATTAATATTCACAAAGCAATTCTGAGCAAGCGAAAACGAAGCAATGCTCAAAAAAAAAAAAAAATATGATACGAAGATTAAGAGCCGAGGAACTCATGTGCTCCTGCAAAATCGTCGACCTATATTTTGAAGCGTGATACATTTCTAGCTGCTCAGAAAAACTGCAGAATCCAGAAAGAATCATCGAATAAACCGGAAATTCAGCCTCACATCATGAGGGGTGTAAATGATTGAGGTTTAAAAGGTGCAGGTACAAACGTACCGCAGTTAAATTTTGACTCGAAGGATACAAAAGACAGCCTCCAAAAGGAAATCTTTATCTATGTACATGTAAAGTCAAATGATAATTTCACAAAGAGTACACAAGTGTTCTTTGTTCGCTTAGTAATACAACATATGAACAACCGACAGGTTGATAAAAAATTATGAGATTGATTGAGAAATGAAACAGAAACAGAATTATAAGCTATGGTTCTCGTAAAGAAAAATAGTAGCTTATATTGAATGGAATGCAGGTTCAGTTACGTTCACTTAAGAGACAATGAATGGGGATGATTTTGCTAATAGGCTTAATGAACTGATTGAGTTTTGATTTTTATTATTTTATATATATATATATATATGATATAATATAAGGAATATATATATATATATATATATATAATGATGTATATATATATAATAATATATGTATAGTTATATATATATATATATATAATATATATATATATATAAATAATATATATATATATATATATATATATATATATATATATATATATATATATATATATATATATTGCAGTACATATTTATTGAGATCTAAGGTTATTCGTGTGTCTAGTGCACATAAATGCACGAAAATAGGTTCTTAATAAAAACGTAACTGTCTTTGATCATTAAGTTTCATGTATCGAAAACATATCAAGGGAAATCAAAGAGAAAATGGAAACACGTTGTTTTTAACACTTTTTATACCATTGTGAACATAATAATTGTGGCATATCGGTTACTATAAATTTACAATATTTCGAATTGTTAATCCATTCTGAAATTCAAGCCCAACCATTTTCATTCCCTTAACAATTCGACGTGATATTAACTTCAAAAGTAGAACTTTGTCATTTATATACATACATTTATAATGTCCGTAACAAATACAATGGGAAATCATTGGATGTAACATATTTTAACTTTTTAACAAATACAATGGGAAATCATTGGATGTAACATATTTTAACTTTTTTATGCCATTTTTATAGATTACGAAAGAAAATACAGATATTGGCAAACATAAAAAGATTCTAAAAATTAAACTGAGTGTCCTGTAGCAAAAAAAAATATATATTCAACCTAAGTGTTAAAACGAGGGTTTTCTTTTCATTTCTTTGAAGCGTTTAATAGTTTTTTAATGGATTATCATTGCGACAACCTTGAACTTTTAGAGCAAAAATCCATTTAAAATATATCTTGCAGAACAATCAATTTCCCTTTAAAATAAGGAGTTATTCTTCTTTTACAGTTTGAAGGAATGTTAATACCTGCAACTCAAGAAGACAATTAAACAACTCAAATGGAAATAATTCCTATACAATCGCAGAAATTTAATGACATATAAGAAAGCAAATTCGTTCACTAATTTAAATCAAAAAAATAATAGTGTCCAATTTTATTTTTTGTCTTAAAGATAAAAGTCAATGAACAAAATAACACTTCTTAAAGACTTAAAAAAAAAAACTAGGATACTTAGAATTAATTAGAAATTTCATTTCTTTTAAAGAACATTAAATCTTTCGAATTGGATACTCCTGATATATTTTTTTTATTCTGACACTGTCTTTACTTTTGTTCAAAGAATCGCTTGGAATTCTTCCCTGTTTCAATTTCTAGCTTTCCTTTTAACAAAAGATCCAAATTAATTTAATTTAGATAGATAACTTAAAACTCCGTTCTCAATTGCAGATATGTTGCATTAGTTTTCCCAAAGAAAAAGAATATAACAGATAAAATGCATAAGGAGGGGGGAGGTTAAATTATGTTATGCAAACTATACTCTTTTATAAAAGGACAATTTATTCCACAAATATTTTTTTTTTTTACTCATTCCAAAAAAAAAAAAAAAAAATGACAAACTAAATAGTACACATTAGTATAACCAAGAAAATAGAACAATGCACAAATACAAAATTCCATTTTAAAAATTTCATCGGTTTTTTTTATCTTATTTTATTTTTAATTTGAGAAATGCTTTTTTTTTCTTTGTATGTTCTAGCAGTATTAAATCGATACAACCACACAAAAAAATGCGAACAAAGGCGGAAAACGTAATCTGTTTGTAATATTTTTCAAAGCATCTGAAATGACAAAATGTGTTTGTGCTCTTATTTGAAAAGGAAAAAAAAAAATTAAGAACAAAAAAAATGCTTCTAAAACATATTGTCATGATTTTGAACAACAATTTACTATACATTCGATTCGTTTTTTATTATTATTATTATTATTATTATTGGGGGGGGGGGATAGAATGTTCTTCTCGTCGACCTTTCCTCTTTTTACATATAGAAAATATACAAATAAAATAAAATTATGAAGAAGATGATTTTTTACATAATAGAAAATATGAAGCAGTTATTATAAACATCTTTTCTGTATCTTTCTTTCATCACATTAATGAACACAAAAATCATTATAATGGTCCTAAATAACAATAACACATAAATACATTTTAATACATTTAAAAAAATTCACACTACTTATTTCTGAAAGACATATCACTGAGAAGACCAGGTAAATGTCCTTTTCTTGAAAAAGGACATTAATCTGGACATTGTCTTCATTACAGATACAACACTGAATACTATAATACAAGAGCTGATCGTATGTCACAGAAAATAAAGATAATAAGACTTTATTTGATTTTTCCCTCCTGTTATTCAAACTCAGAGAATCCCCAGAAATATTTCCCTGAAACCCTACCACCCTCTTTTTAGAATGTTACTCCTTATATTCAATAACAAACAACAGTTGTTAATCGTACCATATTCCTAAAAAAAAAAACTAGAAAACTATTTGCAATTAGGAATAGAATTTTGGAACAATATTCTGAATAACAAAAGAAAAATTATAATTGTATTAAAACTAAATGATTTCTTCCCAGACATTTTTATAATATGTGATACACGTATTAATTTTTTGCAGCATTTTTTCAAGGACTAGCATTTTCTGCATAGATCTAAGTACCAAATGAACATAAATTTTTCACAGGACATCGAAACATTTCATTTTAAAAAGAAAATCCCCAAAAAGAAATGTAAAATCAATTCGTAGCACATTATACTCTAAATAGAAAAAAAAAATTCGTTTACGAACATTTAGAAACCCTTTCTTCTTCTGCGAACAGCGAAAATAAAATATTCAAGTGAAAACTTTTTCAAAGTTTGACGGAAAAGTCTTACAAGAAGTAAATCCAATGTCATGCACAGATTTTACAATTGAATGAAAATAATTAAAGAAATGAAAGAATGCACAGCTCTGCCAATTCTCGATTGCATCAAAATTGTGCTTTGCATTTTCTTCTCTATACATTATAAGAAAATAGGTAAGAGTCACAAGATAAAAAAAAAATGACAGTCATACTATTATATTTTTTGGATTAAAAATAGCTTCACTGGATCCTCTATTTTAGGTCATCTTTAGAATTCTAAATAAAATACAATTTAAGAAAATCTATAAAAAGGATTTTGAAAATATGTAATGCCTTAAAAAACATTTTTTAAAAATTTTAAAAATAAAAATATTTTTAAATACGATACATTTTTATACGCATTTTATGTTAATCCATCGAAAGAACTTCATTAGAAAAACTATTTTAAAATTAAAATTTTATTAACGATTTTACAACAAATTATACTCTTAACTATTTACTTTATCGGCTGATTTTTTTTAAAAGAGCATATTCCATGTTATAAAGAGAAATGCTTCAATTGGAAATGGAAGACAACCCCCCTCCCCCCAGAAAAGACCATTTTAGAATTGATATTCATAAAAACTTTTCATTTTCTTCAACTGAACTATTAATTCAATGATGAAATGAAATAAATTCTTCCAATTTCACAACGGATAATTTAACACAGTGAACTCTATATTAGAAGTTTTTTTTTAGAAAATTACAGGATAGATTATCAGCTCACTCTTTCCCAATACCTGGATTAGCGTTGTTGTTATTGTTTCCTGTACTTACACAAAAGCTGAAGCGAACATAACAAAATTGAATTTTCAAAAACGGAACTATGAGGAATGATTATCGTGAAATAGCTATTTTTAACACATAAAGGCTTCCATAGGATAGGCAATTGAATTGATGGGAAATGCTGCATGTCATCCTATTACACAAATAACTCACAATATGCAGAATTTTCCTATTTCAAATTATTTGAAGACAAATGCTTTGAAATAAGGAATGATATATAGTTTTAAAAGATCATGTTTTTTAATATAATTTTTTAATCCAATGTAAGATTGTTGTAGGGCATTATTTTTGAATAAAATATATTTACATATCGAAGCTGAAATTTTTTACGATTTGCATACATTTTGTAAGAATTGAATAATAATTCCTACGTTTTAAGAAACTGTGTCTTCTCCTATGTGCCGCTACCAAAAAAGGCAGTTTTATGTCAGAAAGCGTCAGCCAGCAAGCATGTGGTAGCCTAAGCAGAAGCAATTTCAGCCTGGCGCTTTGCAGGCGCTTTAAGGCTGTTTTTGCAATGCTTTTCTTGCCAGCATTTCAGCCATGGCTTTTATGTGGCGTTTCTGCTTGCCGTGCAGGTGCGGCAAGCGCAGTAAAGGTGCTGTGGCGCGGTGGTGCAAAATGCGCTTTTGCAAAGTGGTTTTGGTTTATAGATTACGAAAGAAAATACAGATATTGGCAAACATAAAAAGATTCTAAAAATTAAACTGAGTGTCCTGTAGCAAAAAAAATATATATATTCAACCTAAGTGTTAAAACGAGGGTTTTCTTTTCATTTCTTTGAAGCGTTTAATAGTTTTTTAATGGATTATCATTGCGACAACCTTGAACATTTAGAGCAAAAATCCATTTAAAATATATCTTGCAGAACAATCAATTTCCCTTTAAAATAAGGAGTTATTCTTCTTTTACAGTTTGAAGGAATGTTAATACCTGCAACTCAAGAAGACAATTAAACAACTCAAATGGAAATAATTCCTATACAATCGCAGAAATTTAATGACATATAAGAAAGCAAATTCGTTCACTAATTTAAATCAAAAAAATAATAGTGTCCAATTTTATTTTTTGTCTTAAAGATAAAAGTCAATGAACAAAATAACACTTCTTAAAGACTTAAAAAAAAAAACTAGGATACTTAGAATTAATTAGAAATTTCATTTCTTTTAAAGAACATTAAATCTTTCGAATTGGATACTCCTGATATATTTTTTTTATTCTGACACTGTCTTTACTTTTGTTCAAAGAATCGCTTGGAATTCTTCCCTGTTTCAATTTCTAGCTTTCCTTTTAACAAAAGATCCAAATTAATTTAATTTAGATAGATAACTTAAAACTCCGTTCTCAATTGCAGATATGTTGCATTAGTTTTCCCAAAGAAAAAGAATATAACAGATAAAATGCATAAGGAGTGGGGAGGTTAAATTATGTTATGCAGACTATACTCTTTTATAAAAGGACAATTTATTCCACAAATATTTTTTTTTTTTTTAAACATTCAAAAAAAAAAAAAAAAAATGACAAACTAAATAGTACACATTAGTATAACCAAGAAAATAGAACAATGCACAAATACAAAATTCCATTTTAAAAATTTCATCGGTTTTTTTTATCTTATTTTATTTTTAATTTGAGAAATGCTTTTTTTTTTCTTTGTATGTTCTAGCAGTTTTAAATCGATACAACCACACAAAAAAATGCGAACAAAGGCGGAAAACGTAATCTGTTTGTAATATTTTTCAAAGCTTCTGAAATGACAAAATGTGTTTGTGCTCTTATTTGAAAAGGAAAAAAAAATTAAGAACAAAAAAAATGCTTCTAAAACATATTGTCATGATTTTGAACAACAATTTACTATACATTCGATTCGTTTGTTTTTTTCTTTTATTATTATTATTATTATTGGGGGGGGGGGAATAGAATGTTCTTCTCGTCGACCTTTCCTCTTTTTTCATATAGAAAATATACAAATAAAATAAAATTATGAAGAAGATGATTTTTTACATAATAGAAAATATGAAGCAGTTATTATAAACATCTTTTCTGTATCTTTCTTTCATCACATTAATGAACACAAAAATCATTATAATGGTCCTAAATAACAATAACGCATAAATACATTTTAATACATTTAAAAAAAATTCACACTACTTATTTCTGAAAGACATATCACTGAGAAGACCAGGTAAATGTCCTTTTCTTGAAAAAGGACATTAATCTGGACATTGTCTTCATTACAGATACAACACTGAATACTATAATACAAGAGCTGATCGTATGTCACAGAAAATAAAGATAATAAGACTTTATTTGATTTTTCCCTCCTGTTATTCAAACTCAGAGAATCCCCAGAAATATTTCCCTGAAACCCTACCACCCTCTTTTTAGAATGTTACCCCTTATATTCAATAACAAACAACAGTTGTTAATCGTACCATATTCCTAAAAAAAAAAACTAGAAAACTATTTACAATTAGGAATAGAATTTTGGAACAATATTCTGAATAACAAAAGAAAAATTATAATTGTATTAAAACTAAATGATTTCTTCCCAGACATTTTTATAATATGTGATACACGTATTAATTTTTTGCAGCATTTTTTCAAGGACTAGCATTTTCTGCATAGATCTAAGTACCAAATGAACATAAATTTTTCACAGGACATCGAAAAATTTCATTTTAAAAAGAAAATCCCCAAAAAGAAATGTAAAATCAATTCGTAGCACATTATACTCTAAATAGAAAAAAAAAAATTCGTTTACGAACATTTAGAAACCCTTTCTTCTTCTGCGAACAGCGAAAATAAAATATTCAAGTGAAAACTTTTTCAAAGTTTGACGGAAAAGTCTTACAAGAAGTAAATCCAATGTCATGCACAGATTTTACAATTGAATGAAAATAATTAAAGAAATGAAAGAATGCTCTGCCAATTCTCGATTGCATCAAAATTGTGCTTTGCATTTTCTTCTCTATACATTATAAGAAAATAGGTAAGAGTCACAAGATAAAAAAAAAATGACAGTCATACTATTATATTTTTTGGATTAAAAATAGCTTCACTGGATCCTCTATTTTAGGTCATCTTTAGAATTCTAAATAAAATACAATTTAAGAAAATCTATAAAAAGGATTTTGAAAATATGTAATGCCTTAAAAAACATTTTTTAAAAATTTTAAAAATAAAAATATTTTTAAATACGATACATTTTTATACGCATTTTATGTTAATCCATCGAAAGAACTTCATTAGAAATACTATTATAAAATTAAAATTTTATTAACGATTTTACAACAAATTATACTCTTAACTATTTACTTTATCGGCTGATTTTTTTTAAAAGAGTATATTCCATGTTATAAAGAGAAATGCTTCAATTGGAAATGGAAGACAACCCCCCTCCCCCCAGAAAAGACCATTTTAGAATTGATATTCATAAAAACTTTTCATTTTCTTCAACTGAACTATTAATTCAATGATGAAATGAAATAAATTCTTCCAATTTCACAACGGATAATTTAACACAGTGAACTCTATATTAGAAGTTTTTTTTTAGAAAATTACAGGATAGATTATCAGCTCACTCTTTCCCAATACCTGGATTAGCGTTGTTGTTATTGTTTCCTGTACTTACACAAAAGCTGAAGCGAACATAACAAAATTGAATTTTCAAAAACAGAACTATGAGGAATGATTATCGTGAAATAGCTATTTTTAACACATAAAGGCTTCCATAGGATGGGAAATTGAATTGATGGGAAATGCTGCATGTCATCCTATTACACAAATAACTCACAATATGCAGAATTTTCCTATTTCAAATTATTTGAAGACAAATGCTTTGAAATAAGGAATGATATATAGTTTTAAAAGATCATGTTTTTTAATATAATTTTTTAATCCAATGTAAGATTGTTGTAGGGCATTATTTTTGAATAAAATATATTTACATATCGAAGCTGAAATTTTTTACGATTTGCATACATTTTGTAAGAATTGAATAATAATTCCTACGTTTTAAGAAACTGTGTCTTCTCCTATTTACTCTAAATTTACAATTTCTTTGATATATATATATATATATATATATATATATATATAATGATTTAACTTTAATTTAATAACTTCTCTTAATAATAATTTAATTTTCTATTCTGTCCCAACCCTTATTTCAAAAGTAAAGAGTTCATTCTTATTTCCTGATCCCCTTCCAAATTATCCTTTTATTTATTAGATTACGCGCTCATAAAATTTGTTTCATCCTTTTTTCCTACAATCGTAAATTTGTCAAAATAATCCCTCCAGACTCCTTGTCCATTATAATATTTCAAAGAATCCCTAATCCTGAACCACGTGTTCCTTGATCTTTCTTATGAACTTCCCTATTATATAAGAGGATACTTCGAAAAATAGAGCACTTTTTATAGTCTCGCATTTGTAGCATGTACTGCGGTTAAACCGCTCCAAAATTTCATTTTTCTTTGGCCAGGTCGACCGACCTTGCGCAGCGTCTTCATAATGAACAAGTAAAAATCACCACGAACTTGAATTTGACTCGCCTTCTTCATTGATTAAAAATTGATTACCACTACAGTTGACGGAATGATTAAATGTCCTCAAGTAAATTCATTACATACGTACGTACGTACATACGTACGTACATACATACATACATACACACACACACACACACATACATAAAGGAAGGCTTACGTTAAAACATGTTTGGTCCTTGCTAAAATGGCATGCGTCATGCAAATATTATTTTTAAGCATAACATCATTCATGTTAATGTCTTTCCCCTCACGACAGGCACCTCTCAAAATTGCTGACAATCTTTCCTGCTTTAGCCATTTGAAGAAATGTTTTCTTTTTTTATACATCAATTGTGCTAGGGAAACAAATATACTGCCTAAACAGATGCAAGGATATACCTAGTTTTTCAGCATCACGATTTAAAATATTATTATTAAGGGTAAAGCAAAAATAGGAAAGATGAGATCCCGAAAAGCTTATTTTGAAAGAATGGAATTCATTTCTATTGTAAAATATTTTATCGAAAAACACCTACTGTCTTTAACACATCAGGAAGTCACTATTGAAGAATGCATGCTCATTGAAGTTTCATGATGTGGTAAATACTGCAATATATTGGTTGGAAGAGCAATTGAATCGGACCCAGACTCATCCTTTCATATTTATTTTCGTCACGCATAACGTACACTACTCTAACATAATAATTTATTTATAAAGAGAGCAAATATTATTAGAGATATGATATCCTTCCATGACACGATACGATGAATTGTTATCAAAGATGATCACGTGACTCGAAGAAGCAAAAATGTCACCTTAGAGCTTGAGATCTAAACAATTACTATAAGCTATAACTTAAAGTAATTACATTTACGAGAATTTTAAGAAAAATATTTTTTTAGTTATGATCAATCAACATTGTAAATCTGTGTTTTAAGGGATCCATCATACTTATTTTTATAAAATGACTTCCAATCTCAACCAATACACTTACGATATCCATACACTTTTAAAGCGTCATTTTTGTCAAAATTTTCAATTTTCTTACTTTAATGTCAGTTTCAAATTTTAACTTTTTTCTTTCTAATAGAACTTGAATTTTGCTTATACCTTATTTAGAACTTAAGTTACAGTTTATAATGAATTTTACACGGTAGCTAATTTTTAATTGCATTTGAAAGTTAGTTTTTGATTTTTCTCAAAATAAGTTTTCTCTACATATTTACATATGGCAACGTAGATATCAGAAAAAGTTATGAACCAAATTAATTTAAATTTTGCAAGTATCCTCCTTATATAGTTTTTAAAAACTCCTACTACTTTCACAATTGTAAAATTGATATGCTTTTGTAACAAAGGTGTAAATCATGTATTGTTATAACTTTTTTTTTTAGTTTTCATTGTTATTTGACTCGAAACACAATAAAAATTGAAGTCATATGATTTTCATCATGAAAGTAGTAACAGCCCCCAAAAATGTTATGACGAATAAGATAAAATTTACAGAATAATGATACTTTTGTTTACTTTTCCAAACTCCAAAATTGTTTTCCAATTAAAAGCAGATCATTAAATGTGTTTTTCATAGTTTTAAGTTATATTTTAGCATTAAAAATATTTTCATAGTAAATATCTATGTATTTCAAAAAAAAAATTCATAAGGTGTATGGATTCCTTAAATTCACATTACGGGGAGGGTATTAACTTAAAAATAATGCTAAATAAACTAGGTTTTTTTCGAAAAATTCCTTAATATTTTTACTTTTCACAAAGGAATCAACAGCTATTTAAATTATAAATCATCGTTGATAAAACACACTTTCGTGTTTTCTTATCTCTAGTGTAAATTCATAATGACCTCATTTACCTCGAACTACCACATTTAATCATTGCGTCTGTGCTTTATTTTATTGTTTCTGTAGCTTCACCAACAGTCAAAATTAGTTTAAACATATAACTTATTTTGATTTATTTTGTCTACCTTTAAACTTTTTGCTGCAAAATAATGCGAAGCCGTGAATATTAAGGGGTAAAAGTTATAAATATTGACTATTTCTCAGATAGAAAAAATGAATTCTTTACTCAATAACTTACCTATCAAACGAGCAGCTTCAACAAAAGATTCAACATTGTAAGGCGCTTTAAAATTGCTTTTAGGCGTAAAAAATGAAGGGAAATCTTTCGATGCGCCGAAGGAAGCAACGCAAACTCCAAGAGTTTCCTATTAGGGAAAGAAAAAAAAAAAGAGAATGATGTATGCTTTCATTTAAAAAGTTTCCATGTCAGTTTCTTCAAATTTATTCCGGCACAAATTTTAGCAATTATAATGTGAGGCTCAGGAGAGATATTCAACAGATTTACTGAAAATAAAACGATAAATAGTTTCGATTATACACAAAAAGTCTAATAAAAATTCCAAAAACAATTCAGTAACTGTCTGATCATTATAAAAATACGCCAAAACGATAAAAAAAAATTACATATTTTTTTAAACCCAGAACATGTTTTCGATGAATAAGCTATCGAAAACACAACACGAAGGTGCAATATAGATATCAAAAATGCTTCTTTTGAGTGATTAAATTTCAAATAGAATCTACTTTTTTTAGAGAAATTGTCGGTTTGAAGCGTAATACGAAGCGTCTCACGTCCGAGTTAATATTATAGTATGTTACCATGGTAACTATATCAAACAGTTAAAATTATCAAGCGGGAAACTCAAAAACAATAATTTTTTAACAAAATAACATTTAAAAGAAATTAAAATTAACGAACATGATAGCTGACGATCTGAAAGCAGAAAGAACGAAATTGGAATCGACGTCAGAATGTAAGCTAGTAGAAGTTAAAACTGCTCTTTATATCTTTGATGCAGAAAGATTTGAGTTTAGTTTAGTTTAATGTTTAATAACGTCGCTCTAGAAGCAACACGAGGGCTATTGGCGACGGAACTCGTAATTTTGAACCTCGGTCAAGTGACGAGGACGACACCTGAGCTGGCACCCCTCTCCTAACATCCACACCACGCCAATGGGAGGACTTTGGGCCCCGAACAGATTTAACGTGCATCAGCCCCGGCTACACGGCGGGTCTTTGGCGGCCAAGGATCGAACCCGCGACTGAACGAAAACCGCCGGCCACGAATCCGAAGCCATGACCCCTAGGTTACCGCGGCCGCAGAAGGATTTGAATTCACTTCTTTACTCCTGTTCTTTCACTCTCGGTCGATTCGCTACTCTTCAACTGCCAAGTTCACATTTCACAATGGTTAGAGTAAAAAGAGTGTTGGAGCACATTTGGCTGGATACTCCGCGAATCTAAATAGACAAACCCCCATAAAACGATAACAATCGTTGCCTGTAATAAAATCCGATCTGTAGAGACAACGCCAGGATCCCATTTTTACCGAATTTGTACTAAAGAAAATTCACGCTCCGAAAAGCTTAAGTAGAGTAGCAATTCGTAAGCGGTTGGTGAATCCACGCAATGCTTTCAAGTGACGCTAATGAAATTCAAGAGATCACTGATGCTGGGTCTCATAACAGAGCAGCAACCAATCTGATAGACGGATCCGTATTCTCCCACTTTCGGACCACCGGTCGCGTTTAGGTGCGGAGATCGCATCGAGGTACGAATCATTATGCCTGCCTGTTGCCAATTCTAAAGCATGCAGGTCTCCCTTTATGGCCTGGGGAGCTATATCTTGGAAGTGGTCTTAGTCTACTTGTTCTTACGTGGGAAGATAACAGCCGACCACTATCGGAGAGTTTTCTGGCCTATGTACACCATTCGTTCGACCACACTGTCTTACAGTCACTTTTAGAGGTGGGCGGGCGCATTTATTAAAGTGTGTTATAGTTGCAGTTTTAGTAATCCATAAGACACACATAACAGCAATCAAAAAATAGATTTATAGTCTCTTCTTGCGCAGAATTTCAAAAAGAAATGTAAAGGGAACGAATTATATCGTATTATTAAAACAGAGATGAGACTAAATTAATAAATACAAAGCAATATAAGAGTGCACTTGTATACATTAGCAAAGTAACAATTGATCATAGGTCTCAAACTCATTAAGTACAAATGTGGAGGGAACTCGGTGTCTATGTGGTGTACCTCACACAGCTGCAGACTATTTATGGGTTTTAGGATAAGGCTAAATCACATCGAGAAATGAAAAAGTGAGAGAGAAAGTAAAGTTTATTGGCGCAAGAGCCAGATATGGCTATGCTGCGCCAAACAAGATTTAACTGTGGTTTCTACAAGAAATTGAAGAAAAGACAAATTGGTTGACAAGAAGGAGGGTCGATAATTGAGAAGGATCGGTAAGGCAACCCGGGGGTGCGTCACCCATGTTTACCAAAGGCAGTCTACCCCATGAGAAAGAAAAAGATCACTAGGGTACCTCGAGGTCATGATGCCCGCACTTACCTGAAAAAGGCCAGTCCCTGACAATCCCTGGCTATACCCCCAAACACTGGGTCGAGAAACAAAAAATAACGTAGTACTTGACGATGTCGTGGGCACTTGTATGATGAATAATCTCCAAAATATTACAAATAGAAAAATTAAAAACACCGAACACTGTTTCGTAAAAATCATATTTAAGAAAGAAAAATTAAAATTTAGGACAAAAATTAATGTACATATTATTAAAACATATGTGTAATGCGCATAAAAGTTTTATGTTGTTTATTACTTTACCAATATTTTTTTCCTACACGTTGAAAAAAAATTACTGTATTCAAAAACAACAAGGTCTCACAAAAGTATAGGTTTATATGAATATACAATTACTTTTTCTGACAATGATATTTAAATAGCATTGCGTAACAGATAGAAAGAAAATACGTACTGCGATCTACATCTCGATTTGCATGTTGCAATTAATAGCACTTGATGAAATAATTAATAGCTTTTGTTGTAAAATATGTAAGATTTCATGGCTAAGAAAATCAAAAACAAAAAAAATTGACCAAAAATAGAACGGTTAATAATTCGAAATCAGATAAGTAAACTAAAGAAAAAAATATGGAATAAACAATACGTATACCATGGCATTTTTTTGATAACGAGATACAGGAAATGCTCTTTTAAAACGGCACGATCGACATACAACCGTGATGGATAAGCGAATTTGATGGATTATCAAATTCGCTTATCCATCACGGTTGGATAACTTTACCTCCTTTAGTCACAAGCTCACGCTTCTTAGTTTCATTTGCACTTAAAAGAAAGAACACCTGTTGGATTTCGTAAACATTTTACTGTTCATTTCATTGCATATATATATACATTTGTAACATAGTTCAAACGTACATGTAACCCGCTCAAAAAAAATGCAGTAGTAAAATGAAAACTGACAATTTTGATAAACACTAAGCCAATAAAAAAAACGCCGCAGTGCTGCGACCTGGCGGTCAAGGTCAACAAATGGCGGATAAGGTATGAAAAAATTTGAAGGTAAACAGCTCGATTGGTACCGGATTTAAGAATGCTGCACAAAGTACCACATTGATTACTGTACATAAAAATTACTGAATTAAAAAAAGATGGAATGATTATTGGGAAAAACTAGTGATTGAATAAGAGAGAGATTTATTGGTGCAAGAGCCAAAACTGGTTATGCTGAGCCAAACAGTGTGTATATATGATCTAAACATTACAAATCAGGTGGGGAGACAATAAATTGGTCGAAAAGGAAGATCAATAGAGTATCCAGGGGCATGTCACCCAAGTATATCAAAGACAGTAAACCTCATGGTTAAGTGAAAGATCACTAGAGGGTCATGATACACGTACTTACCTAAAGGTAAGCCCCAGAAAGGTGTGAAACACTGGATAATCAATCAAAATAATACGATATACAATGCGAGTGAAAAAATGATAGGAGTTTATGGCGCAAGATGATCTATAGTCTGTAGAACTTATTAGAAACACAGCAACGTGTGGACTTAAGAGTGCCAACAGATTTTAATTGCATCCATTCTTCTACACGACGGATCTTTGGTGGGATCAGGACTAGTGCTTTAAGTACTTGTCCTGATATAGCAACTGAAAAACATTTGGTTTTCTTTCTCAGAACACAGATAGAAATAGCGATTTCGAATAAGAATCGATTGGCAAAAGCGCCAATTACTAGCTACTCTCATGGCGAGTGGCTACCCCGACATCAATCAAATTAATTCTAATTGTCAATCAAAATTAAACTATAATGAAAAAGAAGGAAATAAAAAAAAAGTTTGTAAAATATATTTCCACAATATACAGAAACAAAATATTACCAATCAGACAAAAATAAAGATCTGTATATTTTCAATAGCAATAATTAAATAGATTTTTTTTTTCATTCGTTTTCAATATTTGAAAAATTGTGAATTCCAATTTTCCAAAAAGCTTTTAATAGATTGACACCCATCAAAAACAAATGACAACACTATTCGATCTATTCTAGTTATTTTGAACGACTCGACACTTTTTTTTATCGCACATATTCTTTTTATCCTAATTAAAATTACGATCAGCCCAGCTTTGAATGGAACCTCATAATAAAAACTTACAATTACAAAAAGGAGAAGGACAATAAAGGAATACAGTAGCTTTTAAAAGTTTGAAATGTGGCACGCAATATTTAAAGTGCAGATAGAGAGCGCTTTAGTGCATAATGGTGTGTTTTACTCGTGAGTTGCATAGTTAATCAGTCAATGTACAGTATTCTTTGGGGAATCCGGTAAATATCGGTGTAGTGCACGGCGGATTACTGTAAAATCAATAATAATAACACATTAAACAAGGAAGGCTATGTATTACTATATAAACTTTAACACGGCACATGCAAATAAAGGGGGGGGGACACAAAAATAATCAAAACTACAAAGAAATGTATTGTTAGTTTTGATGGCCTACATTACTCCATTACAGTAGAAAGCAAAGATAACGTCTGTAAGGTTTGTCTGTCTGCGTAAAAAAGCCGGACTACTGGCAATGCAGCACAGATGATTGTTTATTACAGTCATATTTTGAAGCAAGTTATTGATTATCGACCTTGTAATTTTGAACCGCAGTCAAATGACGAGGAGATTCCTAAGAATGGCACCTTCCTCTCCAAACTTAAACACCACGTCAACAGGAGTGAGTGAATGTAAAGTTTATTGGCGCAAGAGCCAGATATGGTTATGCTGCGCCAAACAAGATTAAACTGTGGTCTAGACGTGAAGTTGAAAAAAAGACAAAGTGGTTGACAGAAGGAGGGTCAAAAATCAAGCCAACAGGAGGAATTGTAGCCTTGGCTGATTTAATGCACACCAGCTCAGCTACATGGCAGGTCAAGTCTTCAGGGGTATCAGGACTCGAACCAACGACTAGACTGAAACAACATCTGCCACGGAGTTCGCGACCGTGACCAATAGGCTACCGCGACCACCGGAGAAGTGAAGAGCCTGATTATAAAATGAGTACTGTAATAATTACCTCGTAATTTTCTATTTGATCTGAGGTTCATTTTTAAGATACAGCCAGCGAGATAAAAAGATTTTTTTTAGGGGCCACGCTTATGTGTAGTTTAAAAAATTACATAGACCTAAATTAAATTTCTAAACTAACTTAATGGGGGGGGAATTTTTTTCAAATGAAAAATATTTAATTATAATGTAGTAAGTACCCAAGATCCATCAATTAGAAATTTAAAAATAACTGATGCCTGAAATTGTGCAGAGTGACAAGCCCCAAATATTTTTAATTTACTATTGTATCTTTAAATATGACACATTTCGAAAAATGATTTCAGTTTATCGACAGCGAGATATAATTTAATAATGAAATTTAATCGATATAAATAAGATTTTATATATCTTCACAGAATTTAATACAAGAGATGCATTTAAAAGTATCACTATATTTAGTGAATTGCCATTGACAACAGAACTTGGCAATTTTAAGCCGTGGTCGGATTAGGAAGATGACAAATGAATTAATGCCTCACTTTTTAAATAATATTACAAAAGATCAAATTTACTAAGTTGATGAGAATAGACGCTATACTTCAAGCTTCAAATTTCGCAAGACGTGTCACATCTAGGCATGTGTTAAGACATGTTTCTTTAAAAATGTATATGTTTTTCCTTTTCAACATCATATTCTTTGACAAGTTTCTTTCTAACCCAAAATTAGATATCTTTGCTTGTTCAACATGGCAAAAATATTTCTCTGTCTCATGATTTCCTTTCATCATATTTAAATTTCTGAGAATTATTTCTAGAATTCACAGCTCATCACCTTTTTTTTAAAAAAAAAAAAAGTCATCTCAAAATCCTCCATGAACAAAACAATAAATACAACTCTTATGTTTAGAATGTCTTTCTAACAAAATTCTTCATTAAAAAATAGATTCTTACCCGATTGTAATCTTGTTATGTTGCTTTCATTAAATTAAATAAAATCAGCCTCTATTAATTCTACGTAGGCCAACAGGTGTCATCTGTCAAACTTGAAATTCAGTCAAATCAGATTTTTAGAAAATGTGACTATTACAAGATCACAAAAAAAAAATCCTCTTTGACAATTATAGCACAGACAAATGTTTTGTGAATTTCTTCCACATACAAAATTTCTTCTATAATGTGTCAATAACAATAGTGTATGATAACTGTAGTGGCAATCCTGTATTATGAGACTTCAAAAGTATATATATATATATATATTAAAAAAAAAAATTAAAAAAAAACAGGAAAAGAATTTAAAATATTTTGTTTCACATATATTGGATGAGCTTGATGAATAAGTTAGAATATTTTTTAGAAATTGCTGAAAGTAAGAAAGGGCAGTTTAACTAGTTATAAATTCGGATAAAATAATTGTTTCTTGCAAATCTGTATATTTGAAAACACAATATTTGAAGATCTTATGGCATTAAGATCGTTTTTCAAAATGTTAAAGTAATTATTTTGTGAAAAAATTTGTAACGCATCATGTACGTAAAAGAAATTTTGTAATGAATTTTGAAATTTTTTTCATTTAAAAATAACTTTAA
Organism: Nephila pilipes; assembly: GCA_019974015.1. Taxonomy (NCBI): domain Eukaryota; kingdom Metazoa; phylum Arthropoda; class Arachnida; order Araneae; family Nephilidae; genus Nephila; species Nephila pilipes. The sequence continues at coordinate 592,348 of BMAW01105839.1, forward strand.
AAAGTTGAAATAAGTATGAAATGACTGCTAAGAATAAACAAATAAATATTAGAAATTCCAACAGGCTTATGATTTGATGCCAAATTTTAAAATTATAGATATTCATTTTAAAAATCTAAATCATATACATAAAAAAAGCTATTGAATAAAAAAAAAATTGGAAGAGTATTATTACAGAATCACTTGAAATTCTATGAAAACTGTATTTTATTTTTAAGTTTCTTTGAAAATGCATCACATGAAAATATTTTTTGATTCAATTTATCTCTTATAAAACAAGTTGTGGGAAAAAATATTAAAATATCTTATACTATGTAGGAGAAAAATGTGTTCATTGAAATTCTGCAATCAAAATTTTGAGTAAATCACCATAAGCTAAGGAAGTGAGACATGATCATAATGCCATCTATTGACATAAATTGATACTACACTATAAATTGAGTACCACTAGATGGCAGTAATACAGTAAAGGCATGATTCAGTATTTGATTGACAACCCAGGCCATCCTTCAAGACGTGCCCACATTGGCGAAATCCACTCCTCCCTACCCATCCACTTTTTTTCATCGCTTTTATAAATCATGAATAAAAAATTGAAGGGGGAAACCTTACAACAATTAAAATTATTTTCAGCATCTGAATTTTTTTAAAACACTTCACAAATATGTAATCATAAAAATAAAAAAAAGAAGTAGAAAAAAAAAAAATTCTGCCGCATTATCATGATCTTTCTATGTGACAAGACAAATTTACAGATATTGGTTTTCATTTTTGAATTTTTTTTATATTTCAAGCTCAGTTACAAAATCATAGCTCCATTTTGTGCTAGGCACACCAAATTTATACAATTAGATTGGATTAGAGAAACAGTACACAAAAAAAAATTAAAGAATTAAATTTTCTCTTTTTTCAGAAAATTTATATTTTTAAATATTTGAACTTCTTATTTTTTATAATTCCATTTAAAAATAATTTAAATAGATGCAAGTTTTACATAAGTATATTATTAAAAATTCAATGCTGTCTTTAAAAAAACTAAAGATTTAAAATCTATAATAAAAATATATAAGCTATACTACCTATTGACAGAAACTAACTAAATTCTATCGACAGAAATTGATATTAAATCTTTAGATAAAAGTTTCAGTGAAAAGCGACATGATCATTCATTAAAAATATGATTTAAAAAAAGGCTTAATCATCTTTATATACTAAATTTCATAAATACAGATTTTGAAGCAATTTAATAAATTTTAGAATATTGTTGTCATTAAAAGTTGTAATGCCATTCCAAGACTACTGCTTTCCTAGCTTGTAGCCCTCTAGCGGCATATGTAACAGTGAGTCAGTTGTCTAATACACAAACTGGGAAGTATATACCTCAATTAGCATCTGAAGCAGCAGAGTAAAGTAAATAAAATTATACAGTCCACAGCTTGCCTTATTTTTAAATCTAAAATTTACACTATCTCTGAACCAAAGTTACTTGAAATTCAATACATTCTAGGTAGCTTCTAAATGGGGAAAGAGTATATTTTTAGAAAAACATAGACAAAAGTCCAGACGTACATTAAACCTTAAATATTTACTGGGGGTTTTTTTAGACTATTGGTTTATGGGAGGGGTTTGAACCCCAAAACGACCCTTTGTGCACACCACTGCAGCCTAACCAATATAAACTTATCTATGAGTCAAGTTGATCATTTATTACACAGTTTCCAAATATTTTTCTTATATTTTATTTATAAAAAAACTTGTATTTTATCAGCCTTTTTTCATATATCACCCTTTTAATCAATCAGTTTTTGTTAAGTTCTGGAACTAACAAATCAAATTTGCAGCCAGCAAACATGTGTAGCTTACAGTGAATATAATTGCATAAAATAAAAATTTGTGAAAAATAAATTGTAGCTAAATTTTTAAAATTTTAATAATGCATGATTATTGATGAGAACCACAATATTTTCCAATGAACTATAAGTTAATTGTGTTAAATTGCTGCACCATTTCTCCTACCAATTGGAGAAGTTTTAAGGAATATTTTAGCAGCCAATAGTAAAATTATACTTACCATGCAATTAGTCTTCAACTGTTATGCTTAATGTGCATTACATTAAATATTCCACTTTCAGAGAGCAAGAAAAATAAGTTTAATAATTTGGGCAGTTATTCTGTGTCTTGAAAATATTGACTTTTGTTACAAATTTTAAGTACTTTGTAAATGATTACTCTTATATTTTAGGCAGTGTGTCTTTATCTAAACCAGATGGAAGCAAAACTAACAATAATTTTAGTTCTGAACTTCCAAGTGGGATTTTTGTATTTTTGCTGTTACATAGAAGGTAAAATAACTGCTTGATAAGAAAGAATGCTATTAATATACCAAAATTATTGAAAATAGAAACTTGTTACAAACAACATAAATACTGTGATACAAATCACAATTAACAGCACAACTTCTGTGAAGAGTATTAAGAGAAATAAAAACTAACACTTTATTTACATATATTGCAGCCTGCATGAGTTACTTATTTGAAACTGGTTTGTGGCTAAAAATAAGTTTGACACACCTGTACTAGAATAAACTGTTTAACATCAGGGGATCAAAGTAAAAAAATAGGAAATTAAATATAATAAAACATTACAGACATATTTTAAATAAACATGTAATAAATAAAACTGAAATATAATAAACAGAATACAAAATTAATTCAAACTCTGCTTTTTTAAAAAAGGGGGTTATTAATTTTCACTGTCATGCTTCAAAATACTCATTATTTCAGAAACTATTTCAAAATGAAAATATCAAACACCAGAAAATTAACAAAATACAGAAACATAAAAATTGAAAACATATTTTAGACAAATAAAATAAGGAAAAAACAACTTTTATGAAAGTGCAAACAAATACTTTTGGAGTCCATGCGTGTATAAAAAAATTTAAAAATGAAACCTCTCTAATACATCAGCCACATATATTACGTAAAAATGAAATTCATTGATAAAATTTAGTAACTGATTAAAAATGAAGATTAACTGACCACATTTGATTAATAAAACAAATAATATTTTTATTATTCTTTCACAATTTTTGTAAGACGCTTTTCATTTGAAAATATGATTATCTCCATCAGTAGCTGACATTAATATAAATATTTTTTACAGAAGACCCTGTTCAGTTTACAATGCAGATTATTATGTAGCGAAAATTATTTTATGATGAAAAAGGCTATAAATACATAGTTTGATTTACATTTTCACCAAAAACAAAGTCTATATACCAGTCATTTCTGACAAGCAGAAATGCACTTTTAAATGTCTGCTCAAGAAAAAATAAATGTGATACATTTGAGTGGTGAAATAATTCTTTATTCAGTTTAATTACAAAATATGAAATCCAAAAAATAAATTCTCTCAGAAAGAGGAAAAAATATATTAAATTTTATTAAAACTATACAAACCAAGTATTCCAAAGTTCGTCCAATATCCAAGATTGACTTTACTCCAGCAGAAACAACAGTAATTGGTGTTCTAGAAAGCTCATGAAGATCTGCACTTACATCCATAGCTATAACAAAGCATTAAATTTTGATGTAACAAAAATTGCTAAAATTGCACAAATGCATTACAATTATTTTAGTTACAATGATAATTTTCACATTACAACTTTTGCATATTTACAAGAAATGAATGACTTATGTTTCCATTTCATTACAATTCTGCTTTTCTTAAAGATATTTTTAGAATTTTCATTCCTTTATGCTAATTGAAAAAACAGTCAGTTACAATACTTGTCTTCAAAATTACAAGACAATAACATTCAGAACTTTGAAAATATTTGAAATGCAATTTTCCCCCCATTTTTCCTCCAACAAAAGTCCACTTATAACTTATTGCTAAGGAAAAGAAGTTACATTAAATATGAGAAAAAAATGTTAAGCATGAAATTCTTTTATTTTTAATGGAATAATTTGAATTACTTCTACATAAAAAATTTAAGCAAATGAAAAATTTCAAAAAAACCAAAAACATTATATATTCTTTAAAAAAATTCAAATTATTGAAAAACTTTTTTAATATTTTTTTAATATATTTAAATCCAATACATCATTGGACGTAACATTAACAATTCAATGCCCTCATTCTAAAGTTTCTTAGTTTGAGGAAAGAAAAGGGAGCTGAAAAAACTCATAATTTTAAAATTTAATCAACTAGATAATTCAAAAAAATAAAACAACACCAAAAATTCTAAATAACTTTTTAATTCATACAGATTTATCGTATTAATACACAAACATATCATACATGTCCAATAAAATCTTAATTACGTCCGTAATGTCATACAATTGATATAAAAAGAAATCGAAACTCTTCTCGCAAAATAAAAGTGACATAATGATAATATAAAATTAACAATATATACCTATCCATCTAGTAATGTAATTCCAAACCATCATTACATATATCACTTTTTTTTAGAAAAAAAAAAATTTAAAAAGTAAAATATCTAATAAAACCAAAACAAATTAACATGCTTACTAATTTCAGCACCTCTATGAACACCACCTATACCACCAGTAGCAAAAACAGATATCCCAGCTCTATAAGCAAGGGCCATTGTAGCAGCAACTGTAGTTCCTCCACTAAAATGCTAAAAAAATTAATGAAAAACTTTAGAATTTGTTTCCTAATATAGTTCTAAAGCTTGATATATCTTAAAAATTCTAAGCACTTTCAAAAGCTATAAACATATTACGCTTTTGCATTCAATTACCAAAAATATATTTTCAAATGAATAATTTTTGCTAATTGTGGAAATTTCATGGAATATAATACAACATACATTACAAAATATAAATGGATATTTTAAAACATATACTTTGAAAAAAAAAAACGATCAGTCATTTATCATAGTTTAGCACATAAAACATTAAAAACTACACAATATAAGCATAGAATTATTTTAAATAAGCACATATCATTGCCACATAAAAGTATAACATTGATATAAAAAAAGTATAACATTGCCAATAAATTGCTATTATTTATGTGTGTGTATGTGTATTTTATGGGATAATGTATTAAATGTAGTGAATTAAAAATTTTATAGTTATATTTAAATAAATTCAGAAAACACAAATTTTAAATTGAATGTGAATTTTTTTTTTGGTTGAATTTTCTTAAACAGATTGACAACAACACACATTTTACTTGTACGCACTCACTTATTTAACTCTTAAATCTAAGCTTTATTTACACTAGTTGATTTCATACTATATAAAATCAAAATGAAATGATTTACCAGCAGCAGCACATTGATGCATAGGTAATTATTCCTATATTCGAAGTCATAAAAAAAAAAATAATCGACAAATGTAATGATGAAAAATTAAATTCTAAATCTAATCTTTAGTATGAAATGGTCTAATGTAGCAACTAATTTAATATTAAATTAATATCAAATTATGTGAAAAATAAATGTCTAAAACAGACCTTAGATAAAGCAAATGGTAAATCTCTTTTTGAAATCTTAACTAAATTCATGTTTTTCTTAGCTAAATCCTCCAAGTCTAGTTTATTCATGCCTAGAAAATGATAAACATTGAAAAAATACATAACATTCAAAGCATTCTGCTAAGAAAAGTATATAAAAATCACATATATGATATGAATGCATAAAATTTTATTCTACTTAATTAACAAGTTTTAACAAATTTAGAAATACTCATGGTACAAGAAATATCTGACTGGAAACAAAAATTTATTTTTTGACAATTATTACTTTAAAACTCAGCAACTCTTGAACAACAGAATTAAAGGTATGATTAAAATCTTTAAATAAAAACATTAATAAGTAAAATTAAGTTTTGGATAATTTATCATTTATTATAGAATATACATGCACACTTTCTGATAATATATCCCTTTATTCTATTAGTAAATAGAACATTAATAATTACATAAATCACCAAATTAGATAAATCAATCTTTTAAATTATATATATATAATAGAAAAATAATATACATTATTAATACTTCATATTCCTTATATTTTGCCCAATAGTAAAAACAATACGTAATACAGAGAGAGAATAATTTCGAAATCTTAAACCTTATCTTTATGATAATAAAAGTTTGATAATACATCAGAAATCTTTAAAAATGTCACAATATTCTAAGAGTATCAAAAAAATTATTACTATTAATCACATTATTTACAGCTTAATAATATTAAAGAATTTTAATCTGAAAAAGAACATTTTAACTTTCAAGACTTTAGTTTTAAAAAAAAATAATGAATATATGTATTTCATATGCATAAAACAATCATATATTTCAAGAGCAATATATATATATATATATATATGTATACACGTACAATTTTAGCAGAGAATAAATCCCGAACAGCTTCAAAATAAGAGGAACCACAATTTCAGGAGAAAAAATAATTATATTTTTAAAGAATTTATTAAAAATATTTTGATTCAAAACATCATCACCTGATAGTTCGCTTATGCTATTTTAAAATGATTATGGACATTATTTAACTCGATTACAAAATCTTTCTTAATTTAAAATGAGTATAAATTATATATATTTCAGAAATCAATAAACACAATACAAAGAACAGAACACTTGAATAAAGCAAATATCAATAGATAATCTCCCATAAAATGTTCATATAATTATTTTTTAAATTATCAATAATAAAAAAAAATTATGTCATATTTTTTTTAGCTCATTCTTAACAATTTTATACAGAGGGTATCTCATGTCATTGGATAATATATCGAAATGAACTTCATCTAATATATCTAAATGAACTTCAATAAACACTATTTATATATAATGAATTAAGATGAAACTTTGAATATCTTTCATATAACTTTTAATATTTTTTTAGAATGATAAACTGTGTAACAATCACCTATACATAATGGTACACTTTTTGGTTTTGCAAATATATCTCGTTTTGCTGCAATTTTTTAAAGTATATTCTACACATTCTAGTTGGATTTTTTTTTCTTCCAACCAGTGGCAATTTTTTCAAATATGTGTTTTTTTAGTTTTCCTGATTGTTGCACAGAAATTGCACAATTGTAATGTCCTGTACAATTTGTTTCCAAATCACATGAACTATCAGATAAAGCATCCATGCATAATTCATAGAAAATTTCTTTGCATCCCATTTTGTGATGGCTGAAATTACAGTACTATTAAAATTGTGATAAAAGCCTAAATATCAAGAAAAATATTTTCTTTATAATTAAACAGGCACAACTAAACAGAATGAACAAAGGTTTTGAAATATTCTATTCGGCCCAAGGGTTTAATAAATTGAAATTAATAATGCAAATGCAAACATAAATTAACTCATGATCAGTCAACGATTTTGGGCATGAAAACACAAATTATTTCATGATTGGTCAACTATGTTTGAGCAGAAAAATATGCATTAACTCTTGAACAGCCAAAAAAATGTTACAAAACTTTCTTATAATTATTTGATGTGAAATTATTCGAGTTACCTCTATTTGAAAAAAAATTATACTCAAAAAGAAAACAAATTGTAATAATCAGATTTTAATAAATAGCTATATTAACTTATTTTAAACAATGCATAGTAAATTCATTTTATACAAGTCTCAAAAGTATTTTTTTAAGAAAATATCTCACAAATATGTGTTTATGTATATATATTTTTGGTGGTAAAAACCTTTTCTTTTTAAAAATATGTAATGCCAACAATACATTAATACGCTGCAGTAAATATACAAATTTAAAAAACATGTGAAACTATACATACCTATATGAATATTACCCTTAATAACACCTATAACAGCAGGTGTTGCATTACCTTGCCGCACAATATGTTCCATTTGACAAACAGATCTGTTTAAAGATAATTATTATTAGTAGTATTATATATATATATATATATATATATATTAACAGCATTACTTCGCCACACAATATGTTCCATTTGATTTGACAAACAGTTCTATTTAAAAGCAACATTTTTATTAAGATAGATTTTTGAGAAAATTCTGACAATATATAACTTGAAAGTACATTATTTTAAATAAAAATACTGAATAGTTATATAAACTATGCTCACAAATACTTCCATGAATAATGTGAGAAATATTTGGAATGGAAAATATGTTAACCATTTATAAGGTTTGTTTATTAAAGGTAAAATTATGATGTATAGCTAATTTTTTTTTAAAAAAATGTGTTTGAGTTTTTTTGAACAAACAATAAATATTTTGATTTATAGGTTATGATTTTTTTATTTTCTTCATTACCCAAACTTCATATTTAAAACAGTGATATTTTAACAATTTTAACTTTAATAAATAAAAATAATTATCAAATACAGTGAAGCTTCACAAAATTTTATGTAGGATTGTATGAACTTAAGATTTCTTTTTTATATTGAAATTTTTTTAAAGTATTTGTTTCTTTTTGGCTTACCTTAAAGAAGAAAAAAGAAGTGCAATTGCTCAATTAATTTTTTTTTAAAAAAAATTGTAATAAAAAAGTGTTTTAAAAATAAAATACCTTGCCAGACCACATTATTCTTGAATTTTTTTTCATTAGGTTTAATATTTAACTAACATCTCTGAATAAAAGCTTTTAACATGCAAACTCTTCACATTCATCAATAATAAAAAGTCAACAAAATAGTTTAGATTTACACAACAGCAGAAAAACTATTTCAAGAACAATTCATTGAATACATGGTCTTACATAATTTTCTTCTCAGAATTATATAAATATCAAAATAAAATTTAAAAAAATTCTGTGACAAAATAATTGAATGAAAGATTTTATAAAATTGAAATGTTTCTAGTAAAATAAAAAATATAAATTCACAATAACAAGTATGTAATTATGTACATTACAGTCCTTATTAGTTGACTACCTACAGAACAAGAACAAAACTAATCAACACATGGAAATATACTTAAACTTCCTTTTTATAAAGCTTAAGAGAATATTTAAAATCATATGGAATGAAAACACAAATAAATTATGGAAAATAATATTCAGAATCAATTTATCATAATTTAATCATTTAAAACAAGGGGAGGCTACATTAGTTTACTTCTCATTCTTATTAAACAGTTGAGAAAAAATAAAAGAACTTTCAATTCTGAGTATCCTATTTAATCTATCATTCATCATCTCACAAATAATAAATTTTAACCACATAACACACATAATTAATCAGATGGACAAAATGTTAATCAAATTAGAATTTTTAAGATATTAAATTTTCATTTTTTAACAGGACAATAATTTTAATAAATCTAAAATGTTTACGCACCTCAAACAAGTCCTTAATGTTGATAAAATCATGTTAATCCTTAATGTTGATAAGTCAGGGTAAACAACAGAAATATTAGATTAAATCTAATACATAATAATAAAGCATAAGAAAAGAAAACTTCTAATAAAAAATAAAATATTAGAATTTAAGAGCAAGTCAACATCTTCGTATAAAATGTATTCATCTAGTCAAGTTACAAAAACTATGGGTAAATCAAAATAAGTTTCCCAATTTGATAAATATAACCTACAAGTAACAGGTTAACTTTCAGTTGAACACATTTTGGTACTAATGAGAGAAATAAGGTTATTGGAGGAGCTAATAAATTTTGAAAGGTCTACTGTAGAGATATCCACCAATGATCCTATACAAAGTACAAGCAATAGAGGTAAAAAAAACATTCATGTTTTTAGTTAAATACTTTACTTTATTCAAAAAAAAAATATATGCTAAAAGAAACACTTTAAAATGCATACTAAAAATATAATAAAAATAATATCTTAAGATTTTTTTTTTTAGTATAATAATCCCCCAAATTTGAACAAATAGTATTGCCTTTACTTACTTAGCAATCAAAAATATAATTTCAAAACATAATTACTTAAGGTTTTCAGGATATGGTAATCCATGAGTAATCACAGTACTCTCTAATGCAACAAGAGGCTTGTTATTTGATAAACTTTCTGAAACTTCTTCAGAAAACTTGACAAAATCTGAGCAAAAATAATAAGGCAGTTGAACATTTTTTTTTTCTTTTCAATATCCACAAGTAATAATCAAAGAAAGCACATAGCAAAATTTTTGTAAATCTTTGTTTCTTGAATTGAAAAAAGGCAAGAAGGAATGCATAGAAAACATCTGTTACGGGTCAGCAGTGTAACATAAAAATAATTGAAATATTCAATTTTGACGAGTTACATTTGACAGTTCCCCCACCTTATTCTTACAAAAACTTGAGCCTTAATAAATAGTTATCCTTCAGTTGCATAGTAATCTCATTAAATTATAGGAAAATTAATGCTACATTTTTCTATCATTTCTCAACTTATTTTAAAGTTTATAAATGAATAAAATATTTTATAATAGAAAATTTTTTTTATTCATTGAGAAGGGATGCCTGAAAAAAAATCTGAAAATCCTTACAACTCTAAAGTATCTTTTTCTATCATTTTATAGAATAAATTATTACAAAGCATTTTTTTCCCCTTAATTTGTATTACAATAATATATTTAGCTTTTTTTTATTATTATTATTATTATTATTATTGCAGCCATATATTTACTTCATCAAATGAGAATATTGGACAAAATCACATTTGAGAAAATTGAAAATTATGCTAGAAAATGTATAAATATGAAACATATATAAATGACAGCATTACTGACTCCAAATCATAAAAATGAAACTAAAATAAAATAAACCCATTGTTCTTTTCCAGTTCTTTAATATTCTTCCTAGTACTTAAAATTAACAATCTTTTTTTATTATCATGTAAAAAGTCAAATCAAAATGAATAATTCATATCAACAAAAAAAAATTATAAAAGACAGTTTCATTTCTTCTAGGTCTTAATTTGTTATTTATGGGCCTACTGAATGTAAAATCAATTTCTACAAATCTTTTTTTCCCTGGAAAAAAAATAACATCAAGCATAAAATTTCCAAACATAGAAAACTATTGCAAGTTCAAACTAAGCAATTTTTTTTACAGCTTAAATTAAAGTTTCTATTATTTTTTGGAATATGCAAAAATCATCAAAATGACCAGATGAAAACTTTGAAAAATAGTATAATGTATTAGTAGATTACTCATTTTAAATAAAAAAAAAATGAGAAATGAATTATTTGCCAATTCTAGAAACAAACACAAGTTTGAGGATACAGAATTGTTTTATTCTTATGTATTTCAAAACAATGCCAAGAGGTTTATGCATATCAGAAATCGAAGAAGACAAGATATTAGCTTTTAAAGATGTTGGTTGCAGTGGTGGTGAAGTATTATGGTGCAAGATCCAGATGTGGCCATGCTGCACCAAACAAAAAGTAATTGAGATCTAGACGCTTGAATTAGTGATTGAGGATTGCTACATTGAGTGTGAGAGAATGTGAATGCTATTTGTGCAAGAGCCAGATGTGGCTGTGGTGCACCAAACAAGATTTAACTCTGGTCCAGATGTGAAAAAATTGAAAAAAAGACAAAAATTGGTTGACAAGAAAAAGAGTTGAAAGTAGTTCTGGATCGCTAAGGAAGCCCGGTTGTTTACAGTGATAGTAAAATTGGAAGAAAAATTGGACATTCCTAAACTGTAAATAATCACTGTCACATTAATCCTGGTAATTTATAGCACAAAAAGCAAATAGGAAGTCTAAAAACAATTACTTCAAGGAAAGAGAGACAGATCCAGAGTCCTGTCTGCAAGCATAAAAATGAAAATTAAAGATGAGATGCAGTTACCCTGTATTAGTTGTGCTATAAGAAGTGCATTGTACGGAAATCATAAAGTTAGTTGTCCATGAGGAAAAACTCCACTTTCTAAGCAGCATATTAATTCACATTTAAATTTTGCCTAGAAACTTTTAACAGCTGACACCAACTGGAATGATGTGATATTTTCAAATGAAAAAAGGTTTAATATGGATGGGTCAGATAGATTTAAATTTTACTGGTATGACCTGTGTAAAGAAAACCACTTTTTTTTTTTTTTTTTCCAAAATATCAATTTTGAGGAGAACGTGTCATGGTTTGAGCCACATTCACAACCAATTGTGTAACAGAAATTGTTTTTGTTGACAAGAAAACTGAATGTTATCACAGAATACGTTGGCAGATATTTCATTATTGGTTGCTCCTCTCATTACAAGTTGCATTTAGACATTTTAACAAGACAACATATTTGTGTATGTTTCATGTGCCACAAATTTCTAGTTGAAGGCAAACAAGGTAAAAAATGATCATCTCAGAGTACCAACCTGAACCAAATAAAAATCCTTTAAAGTATTCTAGCTCCAAATGCTTACAAGAGAGGATAACATCATAGTAGAAAGTCTTATCTAAAATCCACAATCAAAAAAAATTACTGGAACAACAGTGACCTGTATTCAAGCTCTGTTTGACAGTCAATATTACAATGCAAGTTATAAGGAGAAAAGATTTCCAAATTGCTAACTAAAGAATAAATCGCATCAAATTTGCACTTCTTTCCAATTTCAACTGTATGGCAATTTCCCTAATTTCTAATAACATTTTATACAACTAAATTAAACTTTTCTCTGTTATTGAATCGCTTCTAATCATTTGAAAACATGAAGATAACAACAAACTAGAAGCCTACACCTATACTCTCCAATGACAAACCAGCAAAAATAATTAATCGAGCCTCCACCACCACCTCAGATAACAAACTTACCTCTACCATTAATGAACTTAATTCCTATGGAATCCAAATAGAAACTTGCCACGTCTTTAAAAATCGCAAAATCAGTCAACCCATGCCCCTATTTTTTATTCAACTTCAACCCACCCCCTTAAAAAACAAGAAAATATCATCAATCAATCACATTAGCTACCATAAAATCAATATTGAACCCCTCTGCAAAAGAAAAATTCCAAATCAATGCTAGAGATGGCAGTCAATCTCCGATCATTCCCAATTTTGCACTCCCTTTCTTAAATGCATTAAATGCAATGAAAACCACTACTCTAAATCATGCACCAAACTCCATGATACTCCATCTAAATGTTGCAACTGTGGAAGTTCTCACACCATCAATTTTATTGAATGCCCTAAAAAACCCTTTAAACTTCCATTAACCCCAACTCCTAGAAATGAAGTTCTAAAAAAAAACTAGGCAAAATAAAACTTCCCCTCCTCCCTCCCAAAACTCCATTCCTGACAACTACCAAACTACTGTCCCAAATGATAATACCACCCAAAACAAAAACATTAATTCTTTTTTTAATGATATCAAAGAACTTTTCAAAATTTTCAACATTGACAAAATTAAAAAATTATGGCAGTTATTCAAAATCTAAATTCCTCCATTTCTAAATCAAATGATATGTTCTTTAAAAAAAACTAATACTTGATTCTTTTCTGAAATATGCAACATTTGGGCCTGAATACTTTTCATGGCACAATCTTAATCACATTTTTTTACTCCTTCCAGTTCAATTTCACCTTGTTTCTTCCATGCTGCTCTCTCTTTAGCTTATTGCAGTCCGGTTATTACTTTTGCCTTACATTTTGCTGCCCAGGGTTATTTCATCAAGATATCTACTCATCTCACTCTTTCAGGAATCGCATTGTATTAATTTAAATTGTTTAAAAATTAAATAATAAGCTTTTATTTTCTCTCAATTACATTCTAATGCACTGCTTGCTTACTTCTAATTTTTCTTAATGCCTTTACAAACTGTCAGCTGTTTGTTTTCTCTTCCTTGATATTAATAATAAAACATGAATACAATGCTTATCCAGACTGGCACTCAAGAACTTTCAAATTGTCATTGTCATAAAAAAATATATATATTTCTAGTGTTACGTCATCTATTTTTGCAATGTCATCCTTTTTTTTCCAAGACTGTAATAATTTTTCATGTACCAAACTTTTGTATTACATTAACTTATAATATAATTAAATAATGCTGGGAGGAAATAATTATTCTCAGTTTATAAAGCCATAAATTATCAATATTAACATGAAACTACATAATTATCACATATCATGAAATAAAAAGAAAATTATGTTAAATATATAAACAAACAAGTTACTTAGATTTCTTTTTTTAAAAAACCATTCATCTTATTTTAAAATTAAGAAAACACTTTAAAGAGCAACTAAATTTTTTCCCACATTCATAAAGTAATTTAAAACTTACTTTGGAATGAAGAGAAAAATCTGTATATTTTGGTAGGATCATTTAAATATTTATGCATATCTGGAAGATCTGAAAAATATTCATAAAAATAAATTAAATACTATATTTAAAAAAAAAAAAAACACTTAATATGAAAGATAAATTAATTCAATATATAATTTAGATAAAGTACTATACAATCTTGATATTACTTCTTTTCTACAGTAGGAAAACAAATTTAGAATAGGATGCATAATATTAACAAAATTAAAACCAAATATATTTTTGAAGTAAATTTGTCAATCTGTTATAAAATCTCAAAAATATATCTACTTATTCAGAATATAAAAATTTTAAAGCATAAGTAGTTATGAATAAAACATTCAACTAAATATGTACAGGAAATACTGAAGTGAGAATATTTTCAAAAGAGAAGAGAAATTTAATGCAAGTTTAATACAGGAAGAGGCATACGGCTGGGATTTTACATTAACTGCAATAATAAATTATTTTTTAAAGTAAAATGTACATAGATTAAATTAAAATATTATTACATTCAATGGTACTTCTCTGTTATAGCAGTCCCAATGAAAAATTACCAAGAGACTGAGATGTATTGCGAAGGTAGCTGTAAAATCTCACCAAACATATGCAGTCCTAAAGAAACAGGACTCAATTATATTGCTACCATCTTGCTTTTTCGTTAACATTCTCAATTTCATATTGTCTTTTTATTAGTTAATATTCCTACTTTTTCATAGCTTTTTTAAATCAATAATTTGGTTCAAATCAGGAATAGGGTGTCCCCTAGGAGATTGGCAACGAAACTTGGCGACTTCCTAGATAGGTTGCCAAATGTGCGTGACTTAAGCATTGAGTATGCATAGGGGTACCATAACCTAAATCGCCAATTATTGCTCCCAAAAGTCACCAAAGCTTCCAAAAGTTGCCAATCTCCTAGGGGACACCCTATTCCATATTTGAACCAATATTTTTTTCTAAAATATATCATTAACAAATTTTAATTTGTCAAATGATGACATGGAATACCATATCATTTTTTCAAGAACAAGGTCGTTTATCGCAAAAAAAAATATGTGAAAATAGTTACAACATAAAGTTGTATGTACAACAAAAACTGTAAGAACTACAACAAGAAAATCATTTGAAAAAGCAGAGTAAAAAGTTGTAAAAAAAGTCAGTGTTAGAACATGATTCCAGAATACCATTTATATAACTGCTTTAAGATTTATTTATTGCTTAAATCTGAAAAATGTTTTTGATTAATTCTTGAAAGCAATTCCAGAAATATGACCTATAATGTAGTGTGATGCCACAAAAATTATTAAAAATATTGTTATGAAATATGTAATAATTATATTGTTTATTTGTATGTTACTTATTTTTATTTCTCTATTTCACATTTACATTTCATGAACATTCAATGACCTTGGAATGATCATAACTTGCCAGGGGCATTATAACAGGGAAGTACCCATTCAGATGAACTTATATATCACAATTTTTTCATTAAGCAACAATAAAAAAAATTTAAAAATTACTTCGAAAAGAAAAACATGACTTCCGAACTTCATTTGAAAATTGAAAACACTTATACATGATGGACTGAACCTAAAAAATTGAAAGAATATATTCAAATGGATTTAAAGTCACAAATTACAAAATAAAATTCGCTAATATATTATAAATGATACATTCATTGCAGTAACAAAATGCATCAAAAATCACAATACAACAGCTAAAGTGATTAGAAGTTGAATATGCACTTTTAAAAATATTTCAACATTCATGATCTGAAATTCAACAAGAAATTATGTAATTTTGCACACAGAAAATTTTCATTACTGTCCATTCTAAAAGATATTGCAAAAAAATTACATTTATTTAAAGTTTAATCAACTTAATGGATCGATTTATTAATTTAAATATCCAAGTAATTAAATATTTATTAGAAAAATTCCATTAAATTTTAACCTTCTATTTGGCACAACTGATATATATTTGGATGGGTGTTATCCTATTAAGACCTAGTGTCATAAGTCTTCCACAATCAACCATTTAATTATTAAAACATTGAATTCTTATTCTAATTTAAATTTGAAAACATTGTCACTAATTTAAAAACCAAATATTTTGAATTCAGAGAAACTATTTCAAATTAATTATAAACTCCATTGTTTTAAGATGAATTCCAAACCAATAAAAATTCAGAAATTCCATTAGCTTTTATGCAACTGCATATTAAATTATTAAATAAACATTTCTGGAGTCTGGATCCTTTTACAGCCAAACAACATATCCTCATTGCTATTTTTAGCCAATGTATTTGTTACTTACTGATTTGATAAAAAACCAAAAATAAAGAAGCTCTTTGCAAGTGTTCCAAATAACGATATAGCATTGCTCAGTACTAAAAGAATTAATGCAATTTTAATGAAAAAACTTAAAATAAATTTACAAAAAGCTTATAAATTAAAAATTCAAAACTTCACAAATCATACCTTAATGATCTTATCTAATCACATCTCAAAAAAATCTCTGAAGGAAGAAAAATGCTTTTAGAAAGTTTCATAAATCATTGATAAAAGTCATTAACTGGAAAGCTAAAGACAGAAATCAGCAACCAAGGAATGCTTTTCATGCATAAAAAAAAATCATTTCTTCTACAATACATGACTGTTGTTGCATTTTTTTTTCAATAAATTACAAAAACATTTATGAGAAATGAAGTATAATCTGACAAATATACAAGAAATTATACTTCACTATTATAGGAACATTAATAAAATCACTTGGATGATACTATAGAAATGTATTGAATATACAGTTTGTTTATTCAATACTTCTAGAATTAATTTCTTCCCCATTCAAAGATATACTCCCCATATTTAAAATATCTTACAATTCTGAACCCCTATCATACAAAAAAAAGTCAACATTTAAATGATTTTGCAATCCACCATCATCTATCTCACACCATGTAAGAGACAAAACATCATGCACATTTTTTTCTGTATATCATTACCACACAGCAACAATTTTGCTTCAAATGTTAACCCACTATCAATACCCTGATAAAAAAAGAAATTTTTTTGTACAAAAATTGATTACTTTCAAAAAACATTAAAAAAAATTTCTTTTAAATATAGTGCATGTTACAGATTGAACAAAAAAAAATAGCTTAATTTAAGGTCTTAATAATTCGAAATTCATTAAACATTGATTTTAAAATTATTAAATAAAAATTGGAAAAAAACTTCTACTTTTAATAAGAAAATTTTACACACAAATGGTAATTTGTAAGTACAAATTATAGAATATACATTAATTTGATTGAAACGACAAACATATGTAAAAAAGGTAATATATCGGATCAACTTGTCACGAAATAACTGAGATACTTTTTGTAAAGATACAAGGAGTCCGAAAAATTTGTCCCAGGTATCCATGTTTAAATGTGGCGGGATTGTACAAATGTAATTAAGTACTTTTAAGAAAAGAAATTTTGAGAACCTTAGCAAATCTTTTGTGCAAACAATTTCTAAAAAACTTAAAAGAAAGGGCAACATACTTTTAAAAAAAAACCGGTTATTTTGAAAGAGAACCAATAATCTAAGCTTAATAAGACAATCTTCAATGGTAGCACACAGAAAAAGTGAAGTTTCGCTTTGTAGCTTGTTGCCAATTTCTAATTTTAATGATTGAAACCGCTGCACACCGATATGGAGGAATTACATCCACACCATGGACTAAACTCATGTGACGTCACGAAAACATGTAATTTGACCACGTGATACACCCGGTGTAAACAAGTCTTATATTCGTTTGTTTTGCTCCGTGTTAGTGAAATGTGTTACGCTTTATAAGTCTAAGCAACTTACATTTCACTAAGTATAATACTTTTAAACTGAATGATAATTTATCGCAAAACTTTGTTTTATTTATTTTTCACTCTAAATAAATGCAAAAAAAATCGAAATTTTGGATTGCTGTAGCATAAAAGTGTCGAATAATTCTTCTATCAACTTACTGAAAAAATTGCTGCAAACTTATTTGGTTTACGTACATTTTGTTGGGTACTTTTCCGTTTCAGAGAGCCGTAAAAAATCACCAAATCTCGTTGTGTGAAATCACCTCTCTCCCTTCGTAGTACTACTGCGTTTGCCCGTGATTTCGCTCCCGTTTGGCGACAAAAAAAATTCACCATCACCAACGGCCCCCTTTAACGGAAAAGTACCTTTTGTTGTATTTATGAAAACATTTTAATTTAACTGTGATTTTCTCGTATTCAAAAAAATTATTTTTACTGTTCTTCTTTAAAACTTAATTTAAAAATATTATTTGAGGAAAGTTTGTAGATTTTTAATATGTTAGTACTTCTTTTTAACTTTTTTTAATTTTGTGGTACTGGGAAGCACACATATTGTGTGGAGTTTCATTTTATGTTGTGTTTGATTTTTGAATGGAATACGGAAAAAATTATTTAAAATAAAACTTGATGTTTGCATATCCTATCTTTCTGTGAAAACACCAGCTTATTTCAAAATTTATCTCCCATAGACGACGCCCTCTTTTTTCCGCTTCTCGATGCGAAGAGTTTGAAATACCTACTTTTGGCACTATCTTAGCACGATTTCAAAAATTTCGCTTATTGGCCCACATGTCTCATGATGACTATTCAAATTGACCAATACAAAATGAGAAGAAACGCCACGTAATGTTATAGGTGTAACTTTTTCAACCACTCGTCAAAAAATCGTCACGCGAAACCAAGATGCCTAAAGGGCGGTGATAACCATATCAGTCATTCTTCATAAGAAAACTTTATAACTCGTGAATGCCACATTAAAGAAAAGATGACAAACCCTACATGCATTAACTGCGAAAATTCCGGACACATCGCCTCTAGGGCTGGATGTCCAAAATACCCAACTCCCAAAACTGGTCAGATCACCCAAGAAGTCTTAAAAAGAAATAAAATAACAAACTCAAATTATGTGCAAGAAAATATCTCATACGCAAGTAAATCCAACCCTGAGAAAATTCAAAGTCCAGAAAACACTCAAAATTCCGAAAACAACCAAGTCCCACAAAAACCCCAACCTAAAAGAAAACATTCTGAAAACAATAATATTTCAAAAACAACCGAAAAACCAGAAGAAAACTTCATAATCATAGATGCCATGACCGAACTGAAAAAATTGTTCTGGAACAATCACAGCCTTTTAGAAGTCTACAAAGAAATGAATAAAGCCAAAGAAAATATCGATAAATTAAATATATTCATGCAAGGACTCTTACATTTAGTCTAAAGTATGAAATTTAAACTATCCTCAATCCTTTTTTTAATATTCAAGCTCAAAAATCATCTTTTCTTACAATTTTTCTACCAAGATCACTAACAGTTCAGGTGGGAACGCCCACCCGACCAATAGGAACTTTGCATTTTCCCCTACTCCCCTTCCCCATAGCCATGTAAATTTCTCACTGGCCAAGTATTTTTCGTTTAAATGCTCTTCATTAGGATTTAATCAACCACTATTTTTATTATTACACTGGGTACACGGATAAAAGGTCTGAAATTAATACCTGCACTGACTGAAGTTTAAAGCCCAAAAGGGCTAGGTACTTCGTAAAATCTATTCACTACGTAAATTAGGACTTTACCCAAATTTTTAAAAAACTGTAATTCAAGACACAAAATTATACCTGTTTAATTCATTATATATCTGTACAGCTTAATAGTGTATGCTAAAAAAGAAAATAATTTTAATCCAAATTTAAATCCAATGCTGCTTTATTTTTTAAACATAATCAGCCTAATAAATAAAATTCTTTATTACATGAAAAATACTATGATTCTGAAAAGCTTAAGGCTCCCGTCTACCACCATTTTGATTTCGTAGACGTAATATTAAACCTATGAAATTTCGACTTTAATTCTCACATCTTTATTATTTGATCTATTTGAATGCAATAAAATGCATCTGAAAGAGCAAAAAATAATTAATGCTTCTGTGGAGTTACTCTTTTCTTCCAATTTTTAAATATATTTTTACCCCTATTTTAATGATTAAATTTGCAAGTTTTCCGGTCTTTAAGGCTGTTACCGGCTAATATTAAAGAATAGCGTCCACAGTTTGAACACATTTTCAGTAGAAGTAAACCTTCAGTATTATTATAAATTACTATGTATATAACACAAATAATTACTTATTAAATAGCGTACTTAGAATTTTGATTTTTTTTATAAAATATTTGCAATTTTTCCTCTTTATGTAAAAAGAATATTCAATTGTCAATGTTAATGTATAGGAGACATTGTGACGTTATTTGATTTAAGAACTTCGCCTTGTGTATAATATGTATCTTATGTAAACCAACATTGACGGAGATCGAAGGTTAGTAATGTAAGAGAGCGCATGATATTAGTGTAGGAAAGTTATGAGACCATCGGAAAGCTGATGTTTTCACCGACTCTGTTTATAAGTATTAATCTCGGCTAAGATCCAATTTTGTTGTGTTTGAGATAACTTGAAATTTCAGTTATAATCTTGGTTCCGGTCACGAGATAATAACCTATCGATATTCATAGTCATTCCATAATACGGAAGAAACTATTTTGATTTTTCTTAACTAGCTCTTTATTGTATGAACATTCCTTTAGTGCGGATGACTCAGATCCTAAGTAACGATGCAGAAGATATCACAAATGCGTCCATCATTACCCACCCTGGATTCGGATCCAGAATTGGAATGATAGTTCTACCGATTCAATTTTTCTGACAGTCTTAGCAAAAGTAAGTAACATGAAGGGAGGCTTATGTAACTACAAAGTTGTAAGTCTATTGGTTGTAAATTTTAAAGGCACGAAATATATGTATTTTGTTGAAAATATTTCTCCCTTATTCATTATATTCTCTCATAATTACTGGTCGTTGTAACCGAAAGGTCATGGAGTTTTTTTCATCGCGGAACGGGTTCGAGTCCTGATTCCGTTAAAAACTGCCATTTAGGGAAATGGATGTACCTTACATCTGTAGAGGTTTCAAGTCATCACGTTGGAGTGGTATGGAAGTATGGAGAGTCGAATTTCAGATCACAAGTGTCCTCCTGGTCACTTGGCTGGGGTTCAAAAATATGAGATCTGCCACCAATATTCATCATGTTGCTTTTAAGAGCGAAGTTAATAACACAATATTTCATTGCAGAAGGGACAATAACACTACCATTAGGAGCCACATTTTAAAAAGAAATATTTGAAAGAACTGTTTGTTCAATGTTTCCATTTGTAAAATTGCTCTACATTACCCTTCATTTTCCTCCAAATGATACTATTTTGTGAATTTTTCCTCCCAGACAAGTAGAGGTTTATGGCACAAGAGCCAAATATGGCCAAGCAATGTATCACAACTACGCCAAGCAATGTGTATTTATATATATATATATATATATATATATATATATATATATATAATGTAAATATACACTTTTATATGCATTTGGTATCAAAACAATTTCATTTATACATAATTCGCACAGTTCTTGAGAAAACCGTTACGAGGATATATAAACTTTATTATAGAATATAATATCAGTCACTTTTTGCTCTTTATTTCTAGTTGCTTGTTCTATTTCAGATGGCTCTCTCAAAATCATCTTTTGAAAAGTAAGGAAAAAGATCATTGGTCGACAAGAAAAAGAGTCGAACATCTAGCTTAAAAAAAAATCTTGAAGCATGCCAGTGTGGCATTGTATCTTATCATTGTATCTTACTTATTTTATACTGATCTTTTTTACTTTTATATGTATTTAGTAACAAAATAATTTCCTTTATGCAGTAATCCATAGAATATTAGTATAATTATACACTGGTGTTCAAATTTAAGAGAATTTTCCGATTTAGTCGATTGTCCCTAGAACTACTGGACAGATTTTAATGAAATTTGGTTTGTACATAGGATTGATATAGTACAAAAAAATAACCATTCGACAGTTATAATATACAAGCATGTTCACACGTAACACTCATAAGAGTCACAAGGTATGAAACAGCAGTTACAGAATATAACCAAAAAATAGGTTAGTAGGGGGTATTGTCCCCCCTTTCAGGTATACAGGCACCGTAATTTTATGCTGAAAATAAGAGAGTTTATGAATTCCTGTACAATTGGTCCCACTCGTTCAGCAATGCAGTTTTCAGGTCTTGGATGGTTATCGGAGGGGGGTTACGAGTTGCAATTGCCCTCCTCAGAGAGTCTCAGGCATGCTCTACAGAATTGTGGTCTGGAGATCTGGCTGGCCAATCCATACGGTGGATATCCTCACTTTAAAGAAATTCGTCGATCAAATGAGCTTTATGTGACCTCCCGTTGTCATCCATTAAAAGGAAATCAGGATAAACTGGATCCTTGAAAAGGAGGATATAGAGCCCCAAGACCTCTTCCCTACACCTTTCAACAGTCGCAGTGCCTCTTTCAAAGGCATGGAGGAGTGTGCGGCCATCCAACATGATACTTGTCAAGACCATCAAACCTCCGCTGCTGTAATGGTCGATTTTTTAGACATTGGAGTTCAGAAAGCGGATTCCTGGTTCTCCCCATATGAAAGTACGGCGACAATCACTGCTTAGGCTGAAACTGGACTCATCAGTGAAAAAAACAGTTGCCCAATGATCCATTCTCCAATCTCTATGATCTCTGCACTATTTTAAATGGACGCTACTGTTCGCAGAACTGAGCGGGATGCAAACAACAGGTCGTCTTGCAAATAGCCCTCTCTCATGAAGTCTTCTGGAAATAGTCACCCTTGAAAATCGGGTTATTGTGGCCGCAAACAACTCATGAGAGACCTGAGAATCTGTAGCATCCCTGTTATGCCTCGCTAAAGTGGACAAATGGAGATCTTCTCTGGCCGCCATGGCTCTAGGACGACCTTGCCCAGGCATTCTCTCGACGGATCCGGTATCCTAAGACTCTTTCCATAAGCTGGACTCGACACTGGGTGTAAAATCGAATTCTCTGCGAATCTGGATTTGATACTGGCCTGCTTCTAGCCTACCCACAATTCGCCACCTTATTTCATCATCTAAACGTTAGTGGTTACTCAGTCTTACAGTTTTAATTTTAATATAAGCGATTGCTGCAAAAAAAAAACCATTACGAAAATCTGCAAAACGCGGATTTTGGTGCACGTGCTTATATAATGTTTTTTCACTAGTTTCACCCACACACATGTATAACAGGTCAATTGAAAAGTCCCCGGCCTGACACATAGATGGCACTACTGGAATTAAATCCATGTGTATTTTAGTTAGCCCTAACCCTCAAAAGATGCGTGTATAAATTTGACAGCTGTCGGATCATTAGTTTGTGAATTATAGCATTTTGAGTGAAGCAACTTTTGTTATTGTGAAAAAAAAATGGATAAAAAGGAATTTCGCGTGTTGACAAAATATTGCTTTTTGAAGGGAAAAATACAGTTGAAGCAAAAACTTGGCTTGATGCCGAGTTTCCGGACACTGCCCCAGGAAAATCAACCATCAAGGATTGGTATGCTAAGTTTAGACGTGGTGAAATGAGCACCGAAGACGGTGGACGCCCAAAAGAGGTTGCTACCGACGAAAACATTAAAAAAATCCACAAAATGATTTTGAATGACCATAAATTGAAATTGAATGAAATAGCAGACACTCTAAAGATATCAACTGAACGTGTACATCATATCATTCACGAATATTTGGGTATGAAAAAGCTCTGTGCAAATTGGGTGCCACGCGAGCTCACTTTTGACCAAAAACAACGACGAGATGATAATTCGGAGCAGCGTTTGAAGATAATCCAGCGTAATAAACCCGAGTTTTTGCGTCGATATGTGATAATGGATGAAACATGGCTCCATCATTTCACTCCGAAGTCCAATCGACAGTCATCCGAGTGGACTGCACACGATAAACCCGCTCCAAAGCATGGGAAAACGCAACAGTCGGCTGGCAAGTTTATGGCATCTGTATTACGGGATGCGCATGGAATAATTTTCATTGACTACCTTGAAAATGGAAGGACCATCAACAGCGACTATTACATAGCGTTATTGGACCGTTTGAAAGACTAAATCGCCGAAAAACGGCCGCATTTGAAAAAAAAGAAAGTGCTGCTTCACCAAGACAATGCACCGTGTCACAAGTCAGTGAAAACGATGGCAAAAATCCATGAATTGGGCTTCGAATTGCTTCCTCATCTCCCGTATTCTCCAGATCTGGCCCCCAGGGACTATTTCCTGTTTTCAGATCTCAAAAGAATGCTCGCTGGGAAGAAATTTTCGTCGAATGAAGAGGTGATCGCCGAAACCGAGGCCTATTTTGAAGCAAAGGACAAATCGTACTACAAAAATGGTATCGAAAAGTTGGAGGGTCGCTATAATCAGTGTATCAGCCTTGAAGGGAATTATGTTGAATAAAAAAAACTAATTTTGCCAAAAAAATGTGTTTTACTATGATAGGCCGGGGACTTTTCAATTTACCTGTTACTCTTAGGTATTCAATGTACAAGATTTGTATCTTTGTTTGGAAACAGTATTTTTACATTTCGTTCAATTCTTTTCATGAAATTTGACAAAATATACAAATTCTCTTAATTTTGAACACCAGTGTATATAAGTAAAACGTATTGTTCTTATAGAATCCTGTTCGATAATATGTAAACTATATTAGAAAATAATATCAGTCACTTTGTTTTCAATTGCTTCTTCTATTTCAGATGGTTCTCTAAAAGGCATCTTCCGAGGAGCTCTTCCGTCAATAATTGCAGGTAAAATATATTTAAAATAAAATTTTGCTAACTTTGGAATTAGGGCTTTCCAAAATTCCTCGTTTTGTTGTATACATAATGTTAAAGTGTCTTTTTAAACTATATATAAAGATTGCACCCTTTTTGCTGAGTAACGTGTATAAGAAATGGATCTATTTAACATTCAAAAAGAAAGCGAGCAGTATCCAACTGATTTGGTCTGAATCGCAGTGGTTGTTATACGCTTTTCCATCAAGTTATTGATGAAAAAATAGTCAATGGTGAGGAAAATTGCTCATTTTTTTACTGGTTTTATAGCTTTAAGGTATCCTATTAACCCTCCCCCCCCCCCTAAAGCTTCAAACTATTCGTTGCCTCCTGCTAAGTTAATTCTAAACTTTCGCAGCATTCTGCTTGTACCATGTTCGATGAAAAAACGATTTTTGTATACTAGGGATTCAATCAAGAGACTTGTGTTCAACCAACATATGATTACATATTGCAAAGTCGCTCTGAATAATAAAATAAGAATTTCAAAAAATAATAAAAGATTTGTGCAAAAGGATATTTATGAAATAATTATTGTATTTTAATTTTATCAAATAAAAAAATAATAATTTGAGGCAAAAAGAAATCGTGATTATAAAAAACGCTAAGTTTGGAGCTCTTTGCCGGTTCCTGTCTTCCTATAGGCGCTTTCACTTTTTCTTGGCATTCGAATCCTTTTCCTTTCTTGGTTTGGGGTGATCAGTTCTAGGGGTTTTCGTTGTATTTCTGCTGCGAGCCGATCAACTGTTTTTGTGAATTCTAACCTATCTTTTGATCTGAATTCGAGAAACTAGAATCAAAACTTTAAATTTCTCAAAAGTAAAGGACAAGAGAAGAGTTAGCTCTAGTGGCCGATTTTGGACATGACGAATTTCATGAAAACTTTTTTGTAACTCTTTTGCATCTTATTTATTTCCACTTCTTTTTCAGATGTTAAACTAGCACTTTATGTATTCTCTTAATTTATCGATTTCTTTTGCTTGTTTTTTTCTTCCTTCGTTTGTGTTACTATATCACACCTACAAAACATATTCATTTAATACGCATTGTATAGAAAATAACCATGAGATATGATTAGTTTTTATATTTCTTATTGTTAACTGTTCTTGTCATAAAAGCCTCATTCATTTGTTCTTCAGTCAAATTAATGAAAAAACCAATCTGGCTATTAAGATTTGTAGTTAATTTTAAAGTTATTTTAATAACACATATTCATCTTGATTTGTTTGACTTTATCCTTTTAGTTTTGGGAACAAATTGCTTACGAATTTAATTTTTCACTTTTAATTTAATTTTATATAACGCATAATTTTGCATTTATTTCAAATTTTTACTTTTATATACTCAAATAATTAATTATAATTTGCATTTTATTTGAAAGGACTGTGATCTAATTTTAGCTAAAAAACAAATCGTGATCATTGATATGTTAGAACACGATATTTTACTTTAAAATATCATTTGGTGATGACCTAAAAATAAAGATTATGTTACTAGAGATTATCATAAACTGAATATCATTCATTTGTCGTTAGACAGTCAATTTCTAATAGTCAAATGTACTGAATTTCAAAAAAATATTATGTATGTCAGACAAAGGATTTTTCCCATCTTATCTGTTTCTTTTTTCTTCCTTCCTTTGCAAACGTTGAGCTTTTGAAGCCTGATTAAAACCAGGATGTTTACGAGGTCTGTTCTTATTAGAAATATTTAAACAGGCATTCTAAGGGATAAAAAATTGGAATCGGAAAAAAATTCTGTAAAAATAGAAACGTAACTATTTAACAGTCAAAAATTAACTAAGACGAGAAGTATCCAACAGATTTGGTCTAAATCGCTATGGTTTCTACCCCATTTTAATGTTATCGTTGGAAATATCATCAGCAAAAAGGAAACCCCTTCCTTCTTTTATTGGTTTTATATTAGTTTGAAAGTATCCTGTTACACCCTTTTCTGCAAAAAAGCTCCAAACTCAATTGCCCTCTGAGGGTGACAGGATTGCCCAAGAGATATTCACTCTATGTCAATTCTAAATTTGTGCGGCATTTTGCTTGCACCGTGTTCGAGGAATAAGCGATTTTTGAATACTAGGGATTCAATCAAGGATCATGTGTTCAACTAACATTTGATAACATAAGTCACTCAATGATTAACAAAATGACAGTTTTAAAAAAAAAGTGCAAAAGATAATGATATTTATGAGATAGTGATTGTATTTGCAAATCACTAAAAAACAGTAATTTGTGATAAAACGAATCGTGATACTAGAAAGCACGAAGTCGGAGCTCTTTGGCTGGTTCCATATCTTCCGACTGCGAAAAGCGTTAGGGCTTTCTTTCACTTACTCTTGGCACTCGAATCTCCCATTTATGTACTCCCATTTGGGTACTCCCATGGGCAACATAATAGTAGGATATATTTGAAATTTCTTATTTGAAAGTTCCACTATTGTACTTTTGTCAAAACTTAGAGTAAGTTTCCAGTATTTGCATCATTTTGTGATACTCTCCAGAGTATCTTGTAATTTTTTATGGATGATATCGAGAGAATGATGAGAGCAATAAATAAAAAGGTCATTAGCGTAAATTGAGCACTAGGCTCCGGTTTCTAAAGTTTCAAAGATATCGTACATGTAGATTGTAAACAATACTGGGGAGAGAACATTATCCTGAGGGACCACTTTCAAAACATTCTTCCTTGATGAAAGACATCCTCTCCATCGGATTTGAAAAGATCTGTATGAACGAATATTGTAAATCCATAGTGCTATTTTTCCTGTGATACCTAGCTGTAGACATTTATTTATATATATATATATAAGGCCATCTAAATACACGGAATCATAAGCACTCTTGATGTCCAAGCTAATTCCTACGAAACATTTATTTTGCTGTTTAGCATCTACTATAGCTTTATGTGTAAGGCACGTTGCAGTTCTACATTCTTTAAACGGAGCAAATCCATAATGCTGTGGATGAAGTTTCTTTCTATTGTTAGAAAATAAGAGAGGCGACTAGCTAAAATTCTTTCAAAAGTCTTAGAGATAACAGAAGTTAGAGCTATTGGTCTATAAGAGAGTATTGTAGTTTTATCTTTGCAGGGTTTTGAAATCGGAAGGATGATTAAATGCTTCCAAGATTGAGATACAATCGAATTCTCAAATAAATATTGAAAATAATCAGGAACAACTGTACATTGACTGTTATTCAAATTTTTGAGGAGAGGAGCTGTAATGTAACCTGCATCTGGAGTAGTATTTTTTGGATGCTTGTATAACCCTATTTAATTCCAAAATATAGAACGGTTTATTTAGTAAATTGCATTCGTTGTTGAGTAAATCTAAAGGAAGCGGTTCATAGGAAATTTTTTTAGATGCAAAGTAGTGGGCAAACATATTGGCCTGAATTTGAGGTTCTATGATATATCTATTATTAACTTGTAGAATATTGAAATTTGATTCTGGATTTTTATGAGTAGAAAATTTCTTCAAAATGTTGTTGAATGTTCTTGGATTAGAAATATTGTTACATATCCCAAGATTATATTGTCCCAATATAATCTCTTTGCCTTTCTCGTATGAAATTTGAGCTTACTTGAATATTTCTTGTATTTGTTCAACAGTTGAGGGAAAATATCCCGAATGGCCTTTTTTCGGAAATATTTTTTGAACTTGAAGAAATTATTATAAGTATTGTTCCACCATAATGGAAATGATCTGTTTGGTAATCTAATATCTCGAGTATTACTTTTAATTATTTTAGACATGGTTTCAGATAGTTGTGTCTTATCATTTTCTTAGTTGATAAATGTATATTGAGCCTGTTTCATTACTTCTTACTAATCCACTCGTTTTACATATTGCTTATTCTGCTGGAATAACGAGAACTCTGTAACAATGGGGCAATGAACGCTTTCCAAGGAGCAGTCTAGAACGTAAGTATTGGTGTGGCTTGAATAGGTTGATGAATATAAAGTAAGATCTATTAGAGATGCTGTACCTATATTTATTTTATGCTGGGGAACAGTGATATTGAGGATACTAAAATTTGAGTCAGTTAACCAATCGACAAAGTCATTACTATGAGTAGTAGAATGATCGGATCCCCACATTGGATGATGGATGATAAAGTCTCCCAAAATGAAGGCCGGATCTTTTATCGAATCAAAGAATGATTTTACTAATAAGATGTTTAATCCTTTTGGTGAGTAGATATTAATTAAATAAAAAGAAAGATTTCTTATCTCGATTTTGACAGCTACTATTTCGAGACCTGGTGTTTGTGCTATTTGAGTTGGAACTTATCGGGCAGAGATATTCTTTGGAACTGCAGTTAGAAGTCCTCCTCCGGGTCTGTCTGTTCTGAATAATCTGAAGAAAAAAAATTTGTTTGGAAAATTGAGCTTGTCCTCGTCTTTTAAAAAGGTTTCCTGAAACAGCCAAAAAATCTGCTTGTAAGAAGGGAGGGATATTTAACCATATAGATTTATTTTTAGGCCTCTACAGCACCATGATAAAAAGGTCACAAATGAAAGAGAAAAAAAATGAAAACTCGTAAATTATATCCTTCCCTCAAGGATATATCGCTATATAAAAGAAAGCAAAGTTCATTATCTTTAGTACAATTTGGAACGATGTATAGAACTTATATACAAACTTGTTTATTTAATCCATTTTTATCTTTTTTCAGTGTTATTTAGTGCTGCCTTATAATGGGGCATAGATGAAATTTGACTACCTGCACCTTTATGTGTATGTTTTTTTCTGGTTGGAGATGTTGTACGAATCCCGATTTCCAATATATTGCTTGAATGTGTGAACATTGTTTCTAGGGATTTTTGAAAAACCTCCATTAAAAACACCGTTTGTTTTTCCAATATAGTTTGAAAGGAATTTAGTATTTTTTCAAATATTTGATCCCAGATGTCCTGCATATTATCAGCTTGTGACTGATTTCTTAATACCGTGGAATAGGTTTCAGTATTAGTAACTCAAAATCTTCGTCTTGCTTCCTGTAATGTTAAGTGTTGCCTGTTTTTCAATTCCAATATTTGCTTTTCTTTGATATATATAGGACATGATAGCGAGTTAGTTGGATTGTTTCCCTTACAATTTAAGCAGTTTTTATTAGCTGTGCATTCACCTGTATGAGATGTGCCGCTTTTACGCAAGTTTCAGATTTTTGACAAAATCGTGATTGGTGTAGAAAACTAAAGCATTTAGAACATTGTCTAGGTTTATCAATATGAAGCAGAGTTTGATTTTTCTGGTAATATTGTTCCTAGTATGGTTATCAATACAGGGGAAATATCTGGGCTTGTCCCGGATTTGATAAATCGACGTATCTCTATCTCTATATTGTTTTGTAATTTTGTGGCTAAATCTGTCAGTGTTACATTAGTCGGAATTCCGAGGAGGAGAAATCTAGAAGTGATTCCTTCTCATATGACGTTGGCCTTAATACACATATTGGATATATTATCTATTGACAAAATTTGTCCTGCACACCGGGTCTGCAGTAGAAAGTTTGATTTTACCCACCATTTCTGGTAAAGGACATGCTTAGGATGTTCGAATGATTTGAAATTTTACTCTTAATTTCTTTGTGTAATATTAGGGGATTAATCTTCGGAATGGGAGTCTGTTCCTGAGTATTTTCCATTAGAATATTAATCTCGGATATTTTCTTGCTTTGTGTTCGTTTTATTAGTTATTTATCAATCAAGTTTGTTTTGAAGAGTTTTTCAGTTCTCATCCCTATTATGATCTCCATAGGTGGCGGCAACTGTTCGTCCATATCTGTAGTCACAATATACGAAAGACCCATATTCGGTCTATTCGTTAAGAAAAAAAAAGAAATATATAAAAATAGTCTTACCAAAATGCTGGTATAGCAAATATTAGAAACTTCACTTCTTGTGGGCAAAGAAAGAAACGCAAAAAGAATAGAACTAAACTTGAAGAAATTAAAGTATAATTGTGCAAGAGTCAAAAATCATTCGCCACACACACCACCAAACTCCAAAAATCTGCAACTAGCATATGGACGAGTTCGATTTTATAAACAACA
>BMAW01105839.1:623476-716033 GCA_019974015.1 Nephila pilipes
GGGGGGAGGGGGGATAAGATACTGAAGCTGTAGCAAAAGAACAGTTCTTGAATTATGTTTCCAACAAGCATGTTAATGGAATGCTCATGTCATGTCATGTGATGATAGATAAAGAAATCATTTTTCTTGTGAGATCTTTAGATGGCGTTGTATGTGACAGCTGCGAAATAGATCTAGAAATAAAATGCTCAGCTAGAAGTAAAGGACTGGCTTTGGATTATATACCCAAGAAAATTTTTTTTTAGATAACCTAAATTTAAAAAAAAAAAAAATCAAGTTGATTTTGATCAAGTTCCAGGTCAAATGAAAATTTGGAAGCTTAATAAATGTTATTTTATCACATCCACAGACAAAGACTTCCATTGTCAAATAATTGAATATGCTGAAAATTACTGGAATTTGCAGAAACCAGTACTTATTATCTTTTTTTAAAAATATGTTTTGCCAGAAATTTTACAAATTTGATTTTAATTTTTTTTTTAATCTAGAAAAAAAGTGTTACTATTACTTTACTTATCTTTAATTCAAGTTAAAAAATATAGCATACTGATAAATGTAATTATGCTTATATATAAATATTTTTAAAATTACATTTTTATAAATATTATATATTTAAGATGCTGGACATTAATTCCATCCACCTCCCACAAGTTAAAGTAATAATCTTGTTTAAGTGTTTTGACGACGAACTATTCCTTTTCGCCTCTTGTTCCTCAGCTAAACTCAATGTATTAACACTAAAAGTATATAAGTCAATCAAAGAGAAGTTAGACAGGTACACACTGTATTTATTGACTAATTGCTAATATAACGACAATTATAACAAGCTCTCCCCAGATTATGCCTTTAATATGTTAACTCGGTATAACAGTAATAAATTAACTGACGCTTACCCCTAAAGTCAAAATAAAGCAGTCTTAACTTCTAAGTTAACACAGACCAAGCCGATTTACTTAGGATGTTATCACGTGATTATAACGTGATGCCAGCTTTCTGAGAATTTAGTCTATTATATTTTGAAATTATTGAATATTTTGACATAAATATTTTGTTTCCTCCTATCATCCTAAAACATGTTGAAATAATATACCAAATGATTTTTTTAATAAAAAAAAGAGAGGTTTTAAGTTTAAGAGGGTTACCTGAGGCAATGGTATTTTACTGGAGAAAAGTTTAGTTTCTTACAAGTGGCACTACGTTTGTTATCTGAAAAAAGTCCTCCACGTTTTGCGGATTGTTGTTGCATTCGTGTGAAACTTCCAATAATTAATTGAGTATGTATTGTATGTTATTTATTCTTATTTGATTCCTTATAAATTATAATTTAAATGTATGTTTTGGATATGTTACAGTTGTGTTAGATTCATTGTAATTGTAATGCCGTTACCGCGTACACGAGATATCATTAGGCTTAAGTATAAATTCTCAGTATTTCATCTTATTAAAATACGAATGTATTATATATGCCTGATGATAACGTAAATCATCAATTACTATTGAGTTTGTTCTATTACACAGAAGTAAAATTGTATATAAATGTATTCAAGTGTAATCTACGTGTTACTTAACCAAGAAATATAACAAATGTCTGTACATGCTTGTATCATTTGTTGTATTGCATAGAAGCTGTTTATTATCTTAAGGTAGATTAAATGTTGCATTTTCATCACTACTTAGTGTTTTTGTGTTAATTATACATATAAGACCGTATTTTAAAAGTGCGAAAATGCATAGTTATATCAGATAATTGCCTCATTTGGCAATTTATCTCAAACACATTTTTTGTTGCCAAGGGTTTGGGCTAAACCGCATTTTAATCGATATCATTATTTCTAGTCTTATATTCTTTTTAGTGCAGCATACCCACATCAGGTTCTTGCTCCATTGAACTCTATTGTCACTTGCCTTAAATTTGCTGTTTTATTATTTCTAATTTGTGAAGGAATCCACTGTAAGGACTCGAATTCATTCCCTGATTTGCATAGAAATATCTTGAATATTTTGCATTAGTTGATAGTGGCTTGTGGAACAAAATTTTGTTTTTGTTTTGTGGATATAAGTAATTTGTGAATACTGCATATGTAGTGAGGTACGGTTTGTGATTGAGTGAAAGGTGTAACGTGCTATAGTTAACAATTAGGGGAATTAGTGTGCAGTTTATTGCTTAAAAGGATAAATTTGACTGAGTGACTTATATTACATTTAAAATTGGGTTTTTTTTTTAATCTTATTGTTATAAAATGATATGTCATTACAAAATTCTATATTTTTTGTATAATTTATTTTGGATAAAGTTAGCCAACTAAACTTCATTGGCATAATTTTTGTTTGTTAAATTTGGATGTATAAAGATGCCTTATAAAATCTTTATACTTTTTGTTAATTTGCAGATTGTAATTGATTGTTTTAGTTATAATTCATTTTTAATTATGAGGAATATATTTTCATATGTTTAATAAACAGTATTTCCTCTTTAATATATCAAGTTTTGCTCTTTGGAAGCAGAATTTAAAAAAGCACTTGAGGATTTACATATCTATTACAGATTTACCTAGATTCAAACATTAGTTGATCAAAATTCAAGTTATGGTATTATTGAATGCTTTAAATGTGATATTTAAAAACTTGGCTTTTAGTCTATTTGTTACTCAATGATGTATACTTTAATGTTTAGATTAATCAATCATGGAGAAGTTAGCTGAACAGAATGAAAGGGCTTTTCAAAAGCAGCCTACTGTATTTCTGAACAGAAAAACTGGTTTGGGAAAACAGAAGTTGAAGAAGCTCCGCTATTACAAAAGTGTTGGTTTGGGATTCAAGACCCCTAGGGAAGCAATTGAAGGTAATTATATTGACAAGAAATGTCCCTGGACTGGAAATGTGAGCATTAGAGGACGGATCTTGCGAGGTGTTGTCATGAAGATGAAAATGAATCGTACCATTGTCATCAGAAGAGATTACCTTCACTACATTCGTAAATACAACAGGTTTGAAAAGCGACATAAAAATATGTCTGTTCACTTGTCACCTTGCTTCCAGGATGTCTCAATTGGAGATGTTGTCACTATTGGTGAATGTAGACCTTTGAGCAAAACTGTTAGATTCAATGTCTTAAAGGTCACTAAAGCTACCGGCTCTAAAAAGTCATTTGTAAAATTCTAAATGTAAGTCGGAATAATAAAAAAAATCGAACAATTTTGATGTTATTTTATTTCTTTAAAATTTTTATTTGTTCATTTATACAAAAGTTTAACCTTTTTTATTACATTGTGTGTGTTTATAAAATCATATTTTAAATTATTTTAACAAATGTTTGACACAGCATAGCCTGCTTTAGCTCTTGTGCCATAAAGCCCCACAGTCACTCACTTGCAAATGGTATATCATGTTTAGATGTTTTTTTTTATTGAATTTTGAATTCAAATACTTATTCAAGTAAGAGTGATTATATTAAACCTTAATATAATAAGCGTTGAAATTCGTTGTTTAATTAAAGCATATTGCAAATTTTTTCTTATAATTTATTGTAATTAATTCTTACATTTTTTTAGCATCTTCATGTTTTATGTGATTATAAAGGCAAGAATTTAAAATATATATGTATAAATACAGTGTACATTTCTTCATCTTGAATGAAAAACTTCAAATTCTTAGAATACAAAAGAAATTTTAAAGGAAATATTTGAATTGCTTACATAATGTCTTATTATTATTTGCACATCAAAGTTTTCTTGAGACCAAAAGGTTGAAATCGCGGGGGGGGGGTAATTAAAGAGGTTGGTTTTATTGTTAAAATATAATGTTGGTATTTTGAGACAAATTCAATATGTTTGTGTCAAATTCTGCATTTAATCCATTGTTTAAGTTAAGGAGGCTAATCTTAAAAAATAATGGATAAAATCATGTACAGTTGAATAAGTTAATCATTTAATTAATATGTTCTGTGTATGCAAATGTTATTTATTTTTGAAGTTTTAAAATATTTAAAATGAGATGTATTTAATAAGGGTTATTGAAGAAAAAAATCATTTATTTATTCAGTTGGGCTTAGTGTTTATATTTGTGTACTTGCACAAAATTATATTAGATAAGTTTTCTCAATATATTTAATAGAGAATCTAGCCTGTATAATTGTTTGCATAGGATTTTTTTATTTACTTTTAACAAGAAAAGTATTTTAGTCAAGTAATTTGTGACCATTGATGTTAAAAATATGCAAAAGCTAATGCTCACATTTGAAAAAGCACACTTAATATTGTTTTCTGAAAGTATTATGTAAATTTCATCATGGCAAATCTTTATTTTTTCTCCCCATATTTTTATTGCATTGTACTTATGATAGCTTCTTGAATTAAGCTCGTCAAAAAAATTACTTTTGGAAATCATTTGGATAAGCATTAGAAAGGGCTATGATTATACCTTTCAATGTTAGATGATGTTATGTAGCAAGTCTATAGAAATGAGTTTTTTGTTTTAACCTGAAAGATATCCTCAATGTGTACTCTCTTCGCTTGCATTGAACTACTCGAAATCACTGTTTGTAATAAAGGAAAAGATTTTAATTTCTTAATTTTGTGATTACATTAAAATAAGGAAAAACGCTATTTGGTATAATTCACAGCAGTACTGATCTTACTTGCTTTATTGCACTAGAATTTATTAAAGTTGTTGAAGAA
This sequence comes from Nephila pilipes, assembly GCA_019974015.1. Classification (NCBI taxonomy): domain Eukaryota; kingdom Metazoa; phylum Arthropoda; class Arachnida; order Araneae; family Nephilidae; genus Nephila; species Nephila pilipes. The sequence goes on from BMAW01105839.1 coordinate 628,153, forward strand.
CTATAATCAAGCCGATGATTAAATTGATATGCAAACTGAAATCTCTCTCTCTTAACTTCTGCACCGTATCACATAAGGATCTGGAGGCCCAATTCCATTTGCATATTGTTAATATGTTTAATTGAGATTTTAATGTGGTATGCAAGTTTGGAATGGGAGGTGCAGGTTCGGGTATCATCCTCATCACAACCAAGGCTCAAAATTACTAGGTTCATCGCCAATAACCCATGAGTTGCTTCTCATTGTAGAGTTAATGAAAAAAATTGGGATTTGAACATATCTTGCCTCCAGGTACGCAGTCCAAAATCAAAGATTTGTCTGAGCTGGAAAATGTACACTTGTAATATAATGACAATTATTGGTGGTGAGGGAAGAGGATTTTTTTTTTTTAATTTAGCATATTTTTATTTGAGTGTTTTCAAGATAATTGAAAGAAGTATATTTTTTAAATTTGTATTCATAAAACTAATGGCACAATTTTCAATAATTGCTTGAAAGTGTTTATTGTAAAAGTGCACATGTACAAAATTTTGACAGGATATGCAATTTGGTATTTAAAAATAGCAGTATTAAGATACAGATTGAGAACAAAAAATGTTGCCAATTTTTCTTTCATATGTGAAATATGTTTTGATTTCCTTAATTTTTAATAACCACATAATCGGGATTCATGATTAAAAATGATGTAACATGTCCCTACAAGCCATTAAAAAATTATTGTTTCAAAGCTTTGATGATCTGAAATCCTTAATTAAATTTTGGGGTCATTTATATTTACATTCATTTCTAAATGAGATATACATTTTGTACAGTCTTGATATGTTTTCTTTTTTGTTTAAATAGCTACTTTTTTTAAATTCTATATATACTATTCTAAATCTAATGAAACTATGTGCAAGTCATAGACTTCTGATTGCTTGCATATTGGCAACAACAAACACTTGTTCAAATTTTTTAAAATTGAGGAGCATCACTCTACTCGTCAATTTAACTGTGTATATATTTTTTTATGTACAGTATTTTTCCATGCAAGTTTTTGTCAAGTAAGAGAATAAATGTATTCCATAGTTTAATGTGTCTATTTAAAAGTCTGAATATCTACTATCTGATTGTTGTTAATTGAAGTCTCACTAGGATGCAACTTGAGTTATTGGCAACACACCTTGTAATTTTGCTTCACAGTAAAATGAATAAGACTACTCCAAACTGCAGTCAAGACACATGGTTTTACTTCTCTCCCCCCCCTTCCCATTTTAAACTTAACAAATATAACTAGTTCTCCAACAATTAAAATGTCTTAGTACAACACAAAATATTCGTTTTTTACTCATCTGAGTCACATTTCCCATGTAAACTCTGTATCTATAAGAAGTGCATTGAGGTTATTATGCAAGTGTAAATTGATCAGCATGATGCCAAATTAATTTGAAAGAAGCCATGGTAGCCTTGCTGTTTTAATTCTTGAAACTCTCAAACATTTATAGCAACATAAATCTACCAATGGGATTTGTTTTATATAGGTCTGGTAATGAAATTGCTGATAATTTGGCTAAGAAAGGAACCTTTATTCTATCGGGTACAAATACTTCCTTGAAACCTATTTTTTTAAAAAAAATTATATACCAGCAAATATGGAAGACCCCACAGACTCGCTCTTTATGTATAGGGCAGATTTCTGGTAATGCTCCTTATTTTGAGAGAGATTCCAAACTATCATTTGTAGACTTGTTGGTGGACACACTTTACTTTTGAGAAGGGACAGAAAAAAAATTTCCGATGTGCACCAAGTTGTAATTTTTCTTGGGCTTCTTCCAACCAACTTCTCAATTGTATTGAGAGGATGCAATAACTTCATATATTGTGCATCATTTCTTAAAAGATTTGTCTTGTGAACCTGGTCTTAGCCTTCAACTAGACCATGTGGAATAAATCATTACAACATATAGTTTAAAAAATTTGAGTTATGGGAATTTTTTAAATTGAAGTTTGAAATAAAAATTTTAACTAAAACTTTAAAAACTTCTTTTTGCAATAAATATTGTGGTTACTTAAAGCTTTCAGAATACTAGTTCTTTTTACTACAAAACATAAATCAGAAAACTAATGTCTCATTAAAAAGCAGTGATTTGTATGAAAAGCTTGTATAAAATGTCTTTTCCGTGCAATAAAATTTTTCTAATCCAGTGGCAATTTTTAACTGTTGTATTAATTAAATTACGTAGTCAAAAACTAACCAATGTTTTTAATTGAGAAATCAGTGAGGCAGCACACACCCTTTTTTTTTTTTTTTTTTTTTTTTTTTTTTTTTTTTAAAAAATAAAAATTTTTTTTTTTTTTTTTTAATTTTTTTTTTTGCTAAAACCCTTTTTTTTTTTTTTTTTTTTTTTTTTTGAGCATGGCTATGTTAAAATGAATATGATGTTAAACTTTGTTAACACAATTTTTGCGTTAGTTTCCTCGTTATAATTGTCTGCGAAAGAAATTTGATAATTTAAAAAATTGTGAAGCGTGTACTTAATGTAAAAATGAGGACTACAATGTTAAAAATTCCTTCAAGAATGAGTATTGGCTCTTTCAACGCGTTTGGCTTTGTTTTCACCTAGTCGTGGGTTAGAGCCCCTAAAAGACCCCCTTGTAGTGGTGGTGTGAACATTTGGAGAGAGGCTGACAACTTGGGTATTGTTCTTGTCATTTGATCAAGGTTTAAAATTATGAGATCCGGCTCCAAAGGCCCTCGCATTGCATCTCAGTGCGACGCTAATTATCACTATATAATAAAACTAGATATGTATAAATCATCAATTTTTCAAAATGCATACATCACATGGAAATGTAAAATTTCAAGCAAATAATTTCATTAACATTTTTATGAGTCATCCTTTTGGGTTCTTTCGTAACTCTTGTCTTCTTCCTAACTCAACCAACAAGTAGAATTCTTGTTACTCTCCGAAATATATGACGTTGGTCGTTACAACAGGATGTGTAAATAAAAATGTAAATACTTATTAGAACAATGGACAAAATCTTAAACTTAAAACTTTTGGCAGATAAAAACTGAATAATAACGTTTGTTCTGGAAAAGTTCGTTTATTCATCATAAACACTTTCCGAGTAATCTAAATCTAGATTTTAATCTCCTCTTGTTAATGTCCAGAAGTAGTGTTTTATTGAAGGTGTATACTTTTTTATGAAATTCATCATGTCTTTTTTTTCTTTTACCATTAGGATTCAATAATGATTGATTTATATTTAAGATCGCTGACCTACCTATTTGTTTATAATGCCAATTGCAAGAAAGGCATCATCCTCGTCACATTTATCTTTTTATATATTCTCTCAATAAATTGTTTTTATTGTTTTACAAAGTCAGTTTTTACAGTTATTTAATATATATATTTAATGTTTTTAATACCACACTTTCCACAAACACTTTAGGGTAATATTTTTATGTTTTAATCATAGTTCAAATGAAAAGAAAGCACGTACATAAAACTCGCTAAAAACTGCTGTTCCTTTTATATCATCTCGAACAATTCTAAATATAATTTATAATCATTATGAATTTGTTGTTTTTGAGTGTTGCTAACAAATATGGAAAGAAAAATTTAGTTTTTTATTTCAAAGTTAATGTAAAAAAATATTGATTAAAGTGGACTTATTCACAATGACTTCTGAAATTAAGTAAATTCTGTAATAAATAAGAATATTTTCGATTAAAATTCATAAAATTCCAAAAAATGGACTTCTGAGAAACTCATTTATCTAGTATGCTGTTTACACAATCAGGCAACACCAGGATGGCACTTCACATACAGTATATACTCAAAAACGTTTTTAAAATATAATTTCTTTATTACACAGTTATTTACACTTGTGTCCGAAAGTTAAGCATAATTCGTAAAATATGAATAGATGATGGTGAAATTTACTTAAGTTATACTATAATAATCAACTGATGAGCGAATTAAATTCTGTTTTTTTTTTTTTTTCAGAAAGCATTCTCTCAGTTTGTCAATATTTAGAATTATCACTAACAAATACATGAAAGTAGAATGCTCCTTAAATCTACCATTAATGAAAGTATAGCTTTCGAATAATTTAACCATCATGTCATTAATAACATTCCCTTAATGTTCTTCCGTTTTTTAACTGTGCAAACAAAATCAAATATCTTAAAAAAAAAATTTAAGCATTTTTATCCATTACTAAAAAGAGGAAGCCTGGACTTTATTCGAAAAATATTGGAAAAATTACATTAGTTTTATGGGACAAAAAAAAAATGCAGTTATGTTTCATTTGCTTCTTTTCCAAATTTCATTTCAGCAGCTAACAAAAATATTTAAAATTAAAATACAGTCGTGTCTTCTAAGTTGACCACCTTTCTATATTGACTATCTTGTAATCCTAGTATAATTCCACGTGCAATAAAAAAAAATTGACTTCTCAATGCTGACCACCTTTTTATTTTGTACAATGACCACTTGTGTGAGTGGATTTAGACAAATCTCGTTTGTTTGATTCAAATTATTGTTGAACAACCCGACGACTTAAGGTTAAAATATTCCCTGTGATCCATTCTGTCATTTCTTTTGCGATGCAAGTAATATATAATTATCAAATACTTTTATTCCTTTGTTATAATTAATAAATCCCTTTCAATCAATACACCCGTTAAATTTCTTCCTGTAAAGTTATATATATATTTGAATTGTCGCTGTGGGCTGCCTTTTCTGAAAACTGGACATTTCGGGGCAAAGGATGGGCTACTTAAAATAAGGATGGTCTCTTTTAAATTGGGATATATGATCACAGTATTTTAACAATGTTTTCTAAATGAAACAATTCAGAACATGTGACAAAATTATTTTATTTGATGATGTACTTTTAAAGCTAAAAATACAGCGTAAAATATTCTACAATATAAGGATTATCAATATTCTAAATGCATTTTGGAATTTCTTAATATGGAGCGCATTTCAATAATTAACCCAGCCTCATTAGCACTTGGCCGCACCGCAGCATTTGCAATCGCCGCAGTCACACTTCTGGTTCCGTTGGCAGCATCTGCAAGTGTCGCATTTGCAGCTGGATGTGCACTTGGAGGCTGCAGTACAGCAGCGGCACTTCTCACAGTTGCAGTTTGATCCGCAAGGTCCACCAGGCATTTTCGATCGATCTGTTTCAGAAAAAAAAAGGTGATTTTAATTGAAGAAATTCAGAAAAGAAATATTAAATTAAGATATTTTGCTTTGTTCGAATGTGTTTAGATACTTTTTTTTTTTAATTTTTAGAAATTTTGGTGTCTAAAATCCCGTTGACTATTTTCACCAACCAGAAAAATGTCGTCACGCAATGATTGGCGTTAAGTTAAGCAGGAATTTTACTAAAGTATAACTAAATATTTTGTAGAGAAATTAATACAAGATAAAATTATCTTCAGTATGTTTCTATATCTTTTTTTAATATGTTGAGATAATATTTAATCGTAAGACGTGTTTGTAATGACTTTCAATCACAAATGTCAAAATCATCATACTGTGCTTTCACGCGAAATGTTTGGTTACTATCCTGAAAAATGTTTTAGAATGGAACATTTTGACCTTGAAGAAACTATCAGATCCAATCTGGATTATCTTTTATTGCTGCTGTATATGTTTCATCAATTTGATATAAACAATCGCAACTTTTGAGACGAAAATTATTTTTAGATAAGGGCTACTAAAGGCATGGACACTATTTACATTTTGATTTTGCGAGACTTTTTTTTTTTTTGTACGTCCAAAAAGACGTCTAAAACTGGATTTTGCTTCATTATATATCAATGGATACTTTAAACAAAAGCAAATTGTGTAGTATCATTTAGTAAATCATGAATTGTTTCTAATGGCAATACGTTACAAGGAGGCATGTAATTAAATGAGGTTGAAGCAAACCTAAAAATATTTCGGAATAATTATTTTATTTTTATGACACATATACGCTTAAAGAAATCGGGGGAAGGGGGGGGATAATAAAAGCTCAATCTTTTTTTTAATTATTTTTATTTTATTAATTAACTTTTATTGAACTGACTGAGTCATTTGATTTTTTTTATTCAAGTATTAATATGAATATCTTTAAATTATATATTAAACGAATGTACACACATGGATACATATCTAAAAACGATTATCTGCTTTGGATTAATTCAATAAATTATCATTAATCGATTATTTTTTTTATTGAACAACTTGATGATTACGGTGAAATTTTATTGAAATAAAATTCTTATTTCCAATAAGACCATAAACAAAATAAATAAAGGCACAGTATTACAGCACCCGAAAAATGTAACATTGCAAAAAACGATATTTATACTTACAAATAAAATAGTCTCGAAGATATTTTTATTACGAAATTATAATATCAAATGATTATTACAATTTTGATAATTTGTATGATATCATGATTATCAAATTTTAGGAACTGTTTCGAACTACGTTTTAATTTCTGAATAAACAATTTAAGAAATTCTGATTAAAAAAGAAATTATAAACCAATTTCTGAAAATTTAAAATTAATCTACAAAAGAATTTCAAAAAAATATAAAAACATCTTTAATCAACAAAAATGATGTATCGTTCCTCTCTCTTAAAGAGTGCAATTTTTTTTTTTATTTCAGTTTTAAATCTGAAATAAATGGAGACACATAATGTTTATCATCTTCAAAATTCAGGTATTAATACATTATTTTATAACCACTCTAATCATGACTGTAAACAATAAAAAAGCTAAAATTTTTAGCGAGTTGATTTTAGGAACTTAACAGAACTGCGGAGAAAAGGCAGGAAAATTAATTAAAAACCTATAGAAAATTTAATTTTTTAAACCTTTGCTACGATTGATACAAAGTATTAAAATTATTCGAATATATATAAAATTTTATGATATAAATAATTAAATATAAAGTAAAAGAAACTATGTTAGATATTCTGATAAATAGATATATGCGAGATTAATTCTTTATATGTTCGAATTAGAACAGACTTAAGAGTACAGTTATATTGATTTTATCAAGTTACTTGAAGAATTTTTAATCAAATAATGCTTGAGAAACCCTTAAACGTATCGTTCATTATGTGTATTAATAATATCTTTAATTATTCAGTCATGTTTTCATTTTTAAAGCTATATATTTAAAAATATTGTAAGTGAAGTTTACAAGATTTTAGCACTTGGCTTTTTAAAAAACACAATGCCGAAAAAAATTCAATTGGTATCCAATAAAATAAAAATTAAAGGAAGTATTCATTAATTCCAAATATTAATTCAAATAGACAAATCAGGAAGAATGGGGAGCAAAAGAAAAGTGCAGCCGATTTTCGAACTAATGTGATACAGAAAACTGATAATCTAAGCGAATGTTACAGTGGTATTCTCAGTCATATAAATAATTTACTTTGCATATACATATATATATATCTTTTTTTATTATTATTATTTGGAAGAATCATTTTCGAAAAAAAAAAATTAGCAATAAAGAAGCTTTGAAATTTCAATGAGTTTATAAAAACTTTTAACACAAAGGAAATCAAACCGATTAAATGTTACACAAAGGAATAAGATTTTATGAATAATATCTATCGAATATATATAATTTAAATTGATCTCATTCTCTTGATGTTACACCAACACATGTTTCTAATACCATGGGCTGCAGACGATTTTGAGGAAGTGCGAATTATAAAGCTAGGAGTTATTGAACTCGTAACCTCTTAATCAGAGGTCCTCGAATGAAGGCAACGAGATTAAAAGAGCATGTTCAAGAACACAAGCCATTTTCGTCAGTTGAAAGTAGAATTATAATAGGAGTAAATTTATAAAATTCAATAAATCCATTCATATCAGTACTTTGCCAAAATAAAACAATCTAAATCTAAGGGGTTGTCTAAGATTCTCCATGAATGCCTATTGAAAACGGGAAAAAAGAATAGAGTATCCGAACTTAGGGAATTCATGCGTGTTTCATTTATTCTCATTCTTATCCACAATTTATTTATTTATTTTTTTGATTTTTTTAGCTTTTAAATATCTTTTATTTTTCAAGAATTTACATTTCATTCAAATATTTCATTTAAAAAATATTCTTTACTCAAAGGAAAATTGTGGTTTGAATAAATGGAAAATAAAAATTAAATTTATTTTCTTCAAGGAGATAATAATTTTTTAAAAAAAATGCACGTAAATACTGTGAAGTAAATACGCATTCACATATTCAGCGAAGTGTAAGAAACATCAAAATTATTAAAGCTCTTTGATTGCCTTTTATCGCCAACAGAAATTTTTCAGTTTCCAAAAACTTCAGTTCAAAAACATTTGAAAAGATAAAAAGCAAAAGAAAACATACTCACAAGGTTTATAAGCAGCAAAAAGACAAGATAAAACTCTTCTTCAGAAGATTTTCTTCAGTTTTCATATTCCGAGGAATGCACATTTTGCTATATATTGATATTTTGCACTAAATTTTTGGTGCGGAGTGCAAAACTGACTCCTCCTATCAGGAGTGATGAGTGCAAAAGTATATAGTAAAAAACAGGTTGCTCAGGGAATGAGTGCAGAAGATAACATTTCATTGGTGGTTAAAGTGTTAATAATCTCAGTACGAACCAATAGAATAACTCGAGATATTAATGCAATCTTTATCAAATATTTCAAGAACAATCCACTTGACTTTTATCATCACAGATAAGGTCAAATTAATTGCTGTATTGCTTATCCTGTCAAAACGTTTTGATTTTTTTTTTTTTAAAGATCGGTTCAGATGTCAGTGAAGTTTGTTTCTGTTTGAGTGTACGGCTTTCATAAAATAATATTCTTTCGCAATTTCTGTTTACTAAACATTAGATTAAATCTGTTTTTCTGTCTTGCCTTTGACGACTTCCTAATTCGCTTGTTATTATCAATTAAAATCTATTTTAAAAATTGTTTTTTTGTAACGAACTTTTTCGTAATTTTTAGATGAATTTTAATTTTGATAATTGAAATATAGAAAAAAAAATGTGGTTAGTTAAGGATAGAGAAATATTTTATTTTATCTTTAAATACAAAAAATAAATTTAACTTTACTACTATACTTTTTTTAAATATACAAATCTAATGTTCTTGAATCGAATTTTCTTCAAAAATAATACGAATGTTTCATTGAGACTTAAATATTATTAAGAAATGAACTCATTTAAAGAAATAACGATTTCTAAGTAAATGAATGTTTTTTCCGATAATTTCATTTTTATATATGTTACTTAAGGATATCAGGACATAAGAGAGAAAATAAAATGCCGAGTTTAAGACTCTTCCTTTATGTAACATTTATGTCTTAAAAATTATTCGAACATCTTAGGAATTTTTTATGTGCCTAACAATGATATTTCTCTCATTTTATTGAACTATAAAAGTATTTTTTTGGTTAAAAAGTTTTTCTTTCCCTTTGAGTTGAATATGGACATGATTTATCTCACATATTTGCATTTAGGTACTATTTTTAAGAACAATATTGCACAAGTATACAAAATATTTTACTCATCCTGTAAAAAACAATACACAAAATATAGTGAACCTACGTTTTTGATGATATTACTGTATATTTTCTTTGAAAAAAAACAATTAGAACTTCATAATTTTGGAAATTTTAATTTTTATGCCTTTTTTCATATTAAAAGTTATTTCTTAAAAATTAGGTATTATTTAGAGAGAAAAAAGTTTTAGATTCAATATATACATAGGAACTTTTATAGAAACATAAAAAATTTGGAACCATATTGTGTAATAGTTTTTTTTTTTTTAATGGTACCTAAATGAAAATATAACTTACAAAATATGTCCATATTCAAAAGAGAGGGGAAAAAATCTTTATGAGGACAAAATTACTTTTATAGTTCGATAGAAAGACTGAAATATCGTTATTAAGTACACACGAAATTTCTAAACTCTTCTAATAATTTGAAAAGATATATATCACAAAAGCAAGGTGAGTGAGTGAGTGAGTGAATGTAAAGTTTATTGGCGCAAGAGCCAGATATGGCCATGCTGCGCCAAACAAGATTAAACTGTGGTCTAGACATGAAGTTGAAAAAAATGGTTGACAAGGAGGGCCGAAAATAGAGAAGGATCGCTAGGGTATCCCGGGAATGCATCACCCGTGTTTACCAAAGACAGTAAACCCCATGGGAAAGAAAAAAGATCACTAGGGTGCCTCGGGGTCATGATTCCCTTTACTTACCTGAAGAAGGCAAGTCCCTGAGGTCCCCTGATATAATCCCCAGGGGCAGGGTGCCCGGCTATACCCCCAGGCGCTGGGTACCCATTTTAGTCGCCTTTTACGACATGCATGAGCTACAGTGAGACTATTCTGTCATCCCCGGTCACCACACGGGTCCACAAAAGCAAGGAGTCTCAGATGTAGTATTTCAGAATTTCTCGAATGTCCTAGTACTCTTAAATCTATCTTCACCTAATATCTTACTATGTCCCAAACTCGGGGAAAAAAATCCCATTATTAAAATGAGCTCGCATGGGTATAATACGTTTATCCATTTGCCATACAGCAACCTTCGAATTACTAGTTCAAAATACGTACAATACTTGATGTACGTTAAATATGTGCAAATGGATGATAACGTGAAGTAAAGATTACACGAAATTTGGTGTTTATGAGACACCAAATTTCGTGTAATCTTTACCTCACGTTATCATCCATTTATCTAAAATAAATTAACAATGCTCATACTTGTTTAATTTATTTTAGAGAAGAGAATATGGTCACACAAACACAAATTAGCAACATCCAGTACAATAAAAAACATAAATACAAACAACACTCCAAACAAAAAAAAAAAAACTATAAAAAGCATTAAAAAGTTGAAATTGGCTTTGATAATTTCATTTTAACATGCGCTAAAAATTTTTTTTTTCCTGTTAAGTTCTCGAAAAAATAGAATTACTCAAAATGAATATTAATTAGCTTGATGTAAGTGTACTTTCAAGCCTTAGGCTTCACAGAAGCAATTACTTTCTAGAAAAGAAAATGCATTTTCCATATTCATAATGCGATATTTATTTTCAGGAGGAGATCGTTTTGAAGTACAAAAAGGTTGTCAATGTTAACAACAAAAAGAATAAAAACAGGTGATTCTGCCATGAGAAAACTAATTATTAAATTAAATATTAAAAAAATAATAAGAGCAAACGATAAATTAATAAAGTAGGCAGTATTGTTAATTTCAGGTATTTAAATAAAAGCAGACGATAAAATATTAAATTAAACATACAAGGGTATCTTAGCAATGTAAATATACCTTAAAAGCAATCTAAATGTAATTATTATAATCAGTCACCTAGCACAATGTATCCTCCTTTATTTTATGCCTACACATTTTTCTTGACGCCATTTCATTGACAGGGCAACAACATCTAGTTCCTGTTTATAAATTAACAATATTCCATACAAATCAAAACAAGAAAAATATTTAAACATAAATAACCTTCAGAACAACTACAACTTTAAAAAAAAACATATTAAAATATGTCTTTACTTTTCTTCGTGGCTTTGAAAATTTAAAATTATCCTTTTCTTTAGTCGTGTTCGTTGTCCTCGATATCAAAACAACAATGTGCTCAAAAGTTATTTTTCCGCGATATTTAAAATGGATTGTAATTTCAATTCAATTGCCGAAGAAAGTTTTTCAACAATATTCTTATGAATTTTCAAAATGAAAGACTAAATCAATTACCAGTAGTTCTAATACAAGGTTTGTCCCATGAGTAATGAGAATAATAGTATTGCGCGTTTCTGGCACATTGCCAAAGGAAACATCTGGTGGCTGCAAGTGAAATGAAGTTTCAGTTTCGTATTACAACTGTTGGATTTATCTGGGCATCCGCAGTGGCCTTAAAGAGTACATTGTGCGAACACATCGCCACGCTTATGATGCAGCAAATAATCAAATAACGATATGCAATAAAATTTTGAGTTAAATTTGGTATCTATGGTAATAAAAACTATGGAGTTGTTAATAGAAATTTATGGGGACAAGTTTTATCATAATCCCAGGTCTACAATTGGCACCATACATATAAGAACGGCCGACAGAATGTGGAAAACGACCTGCGCGATGGATGACCATCGATATCGAAATCAGAAGGTAACATTGATCGAGAGAGGAATGTTTTGAACTCTCGACCACCATTTAAGTGTACGTTTAATCGCGGATATGATAGGAATGCCTGAAACAGACGTCCACCGCATCGTTATGGACGAATTAATGATGCGTAAAATCTGTGCGAAACTGGTGCTAAAAGATTTGACCCCTGACCACAAAGACTTCTATGTGGCGATTTCGCTAGAAATGTTGGATGGTGTCACATAGAGTCATAACCAGAAACGAAAGTTGGGTGTTTCAATACGATCCTGAGACTAAACGACATAGTGCATAACAACACATCCCAAACTCATCTCGACCAAAGAAGACGCGGATGAGCTAATCACTAGTGAAAAACCTCCAAATTGTGTTCTTCGACTCTAAAGGAGTAGTTCACAAGAAATTTGTTCCATCTGGGTAGACAATTAGCTCACAATTTTACGTAAAAAGCTCAAACGCTTAAGGAAAAGATTGAATTTAATCCGCTTAAAGTTCGCTGGCAGTTAGATCGTCCACCATAACAATGCTATGTCCTATACTGTGTTGGTGATGACTGAGTACCCATCCCCTGAAAATATCTTTATGCTTCCCATCCTCCATATAGTCCAAACTCAGCCCCCTGAAAACTTCATTTATTCCATAAACTTAAGATGGTGTTAAAAGTACGTCGGCACAATAAAAAGTGCTCGAGGAACCGTAACCTCAAACCTTCGAAGCATCTCTCAAAATGAATTGGCACAGTGCTACGAACAATAGCAGTAGCGCTGGACTCATTGCATTAGGTACATTTCGTTGTCTGTCCAATACTATAATTTTAAAAAAAATTTCTCTTTTATACTTTCATTACATATCTTGTAATGTAAGAAACAAAAGGAACTCACAACAACCTTGTATGAATGCTTATTATGCGCTACATTTAGATCAAAGCTCTATTCCCCTTACGCCAAGGAGTCGGGGGCATGGGGAATAGTGCCTGCCAATCAACGAGGTAAAAGTGCGCTAAAGGCGCCATCACAGGTATAACAATACTTATCGAGTCACTAACAGAGATTTCATCAGTTTCTCGTAGGTTCTGCTTCATTAACTGAGGTGCTGACTATATATTCTACTACGTTAAGCGTAGCTGATTTACTTCTGGTTGGTATGAAATTAGTGACAATGGAGCTAGACGTTTCGGATACGCGTGCAAATATTATATTATTACGTACAAATATTACATAATGTTAAACGATCAAAATAAAACTCCAAACAATTGTTGGTTTTCTTTTCTATCTAAAAACTATGTAAATTAAGTACTTTACAAAATGAGTAATGGGTGTATTTTATTAATGCTCCGTATTTCATTTTAACAAGTAAAGTTAAATGCAAGTTTAACCATACAATATGAAGTATGTAACATATTTTATACAGAACAAAATGGATTCATTCTTACCGAAATTCGTAGTACAGTGAAACATGCGACTTACTATAGGATATCGGAAGACAAAATGCAATATTAATATTATAACATTTTTTTTCAATCTGAAAAAATGTGTGGAGAGTTCATGTCCCATTCGTTGATATTTGACGAAGATAGCCTTAAACTAGGCTTGAATTATCTTACATAAATGACCGGAAAGCTGTAACCTTTTTAATAAATTCTAGAAATTTTAAAGTATGTGCTAAGCACTCTTTGTAATTTTTAGCATAGGAAAATCCTATCCCTTAAAAAGGGATAACTTTGTATTGAATTTTACCACATCTCATTTGAATAGAACCTAGCATTCCATTGAGAAAACATATTAAGAAAGGCAGTTATAACAGTGATAACGTTTAAGGAGCAACTACCTCCCACTTTTTAAATTTTTATCCTATTTTAGCCCTCTAAAACTAGGAATTATGAACAAAAAAGTTGCATAAATCCTGTTATTTTATTACGAGTATCTAAATATCTTTATTTTCTTCAAATGTTGAAAAATTTACTCCCGGAAAAATGCACAAAATGCAACAGCATGCATCGCGGCACAGTTGCTAGACACGTGCGTTGCAGCAAACCGTTTCGTAAAGTATATCAGCACTCAATGGTTTAAGTTTAGCAAATTATCCTGTTTATTGTTTACTTTAAACAAACATACTTTTTTAATATAATTATTTCTGATCATTTTTTCGAAATACATATATTTAATTGAAATACATGTATAGTATTTTTTCTTTGAGGAAAGTTATAATGCTAACAACTATTAATCAAAATTTCGGGGGGGGGGGGACAATTATACTGACATTTTACTAGGATTAAAACTAAACCATTATAAAGTTGATATGGACTGTGTCTAAATTCGCTCAAAATGCCATTAGTAGTTAAATTTTATGTTTGCGTGTTTACCTCCCTTATACTTGTAATCCCGTAATTTTTGTCCCCTCACTTCTAATTCCAAATCGTCTCCACTGGTTGGTGGGATTTACAAGGTTGGTACCAAGAACATGTTTAACTCCACAATTCAATTCCTAGTCTAAATATGCATGTTTTGTTGGGTATTCAATTTATTCATTTTGTTTCAAATTTTATTTCAATTTTTATTCAATTATTTTACTTATTTCTATTCAATTATTTTACTTATTTCTATAAATATTTCCTTCTCTTATTTGATTTTATTTGTTCTCTTATTAATTATGTTTTTTAATAATTCTAATAATTTAATTGGTTTATACTATACACACATATATGTAGGATTTTCCAGCTAATTATTAAAGAATTAATTTTATTTTCCAATGTACTGTAAAACCAGTTCCTCCGATACTCGATAGATGGCGCCAAGAATCAGAGTCATGTGATAAGTCTATGCAGCGCCACCTATTCCAGAACAAAAACTGAGTGACATTTCGTTCTCACTCTCTTTCCCCCACATTCCGCTTTCTCTTCTCCTTCGCATTATCCGCGTTGGAAGTAAACTCCGAATGCTAGAACGTGTTCCAGCACCCTTCGCCAATATGGGTTAAGTGAGGCAGACATTTATTTTGCTGTGATGAACTAGTCAATTCGTCATCTCATAGTGTAAATACTTTTCACTCTTCATAATCTCTCTTAATAAACAAATAAAGCTACTGTGAGCTTCATCATTGAATTTCTACAAAAAACACATGGAATCCGGTAATGGAATTACCCCCCTAGACAAACAGCCCTTTGCGTAAGAGCAAACCATTGAAGATTCGGGATCAACAATCTCATCACCCCACAGTCTATATATATATATATATATATATATATATATATTTGGATTGGACAGGCCAGATTTAAATAGTTTTCTATTCTTGATGAACAGCTGATACAGAAGCTATTTCTCTTAGCTATTGTGTACTATAAGTTTTAGAATATTTTTACAAAAAGGTATATAAATTATATTAAATCTTTTAATAATTTGTTCAGCAAATCATTAATTTTTAAACGCTTTTTAAAGCTGCATTATTTGCATCAGTACATAAATTAAGGAAACCCACTCGTAAGAATGCAAAAGATAGAAGTCTACATATATATATTTAATATTTATAATTTAAATGTAAAATCGATTTCAGATTAATGATAAATTATTTAACTTTCTGCAACTTTATACTTAAATATGAAAGGGCAACGTACCCCTCGCCTCCTTCCTCTGTCATTTCCTGCGCAGACAAAATACTTGAGTAGGAAATTCCAATCAGATTTAAAAGCATTTATTTTGTTGTTCTACTTCAAATTTATTTTTCGTGTCCGTGCACAGGACTGCGCTATATCCATCGTACTGTATGTTTTTGATTATCAGGTTGAATTTAATTCTTGAGTTAATATTTAGTTTATTTTTAAATTAAGAGAACTAATTAAGGTATACGTACACCTTCGGAAATTTTTTTTTGAAATACATTGATATTTGCTATCAAAATATTTTTTAATGCTAAAATATCACCTAAAACTATGAAAAATACATTTAATAACCAGCTTTTAATTAAAAAAAATTTTGGAGTGGAAAACACATGGTAAAAATAGTACATAAATTGGTTATCAGAATAACGTTCATAACTGAAAAGTAAATAAAAATATCATTATTCTGTAAATTTTATCTTATTCATCATAACATTTTTTGGGGCTGGTACTACTTTCATGATGAAAATCATATTACTACAGTTTTTGTTGTGTTTCGAGTCAAATAACAATGAAAAAATAAAAATAAAAAGTTATAACAATACATGATTTACACCTTTGTTACTAAAAACATATCAATTTTTCATATATGAAAGTAATAGCGGTTCTTCAAAACTATATAAGGAAGATATTTTCAAAATTTATATTAACTTGGTTCATAACTTTTTTCTGATATCTAAGTTGCCATACGTGAATATGTAGAGAAAACTCATTTTGAGAAAAATCAAAAACAAACTTTCAAATGCAATTAAAAATTAGCTACCGAGTAAAATTCAAATCCATGTAACTTACGTTCTAAATAAGGTATAAGCAAAATTCAAACACTATTAGAAAGAAAAAAGTTTAAATTTTAAACTGACATTAAAACTAGAAAATCGAAAATTTTGAGAAAAATGGCGTTTTAAAGGTGTATCGATACCTTAAGCATGATTATATAAAATAAACGAAACATACAAGCACAGTTAAGTGTTATAAAATTTTTAAAGGGGTAAAAAACATCCTCCCAGCCGATTTTGTGCCTTCTCTGTAGATTTTCATCTGGATATGCCATTGGCCATATGTGAAATTCATATATTATGTATTATGAAAGAAAATACGATTAATTGTTATAAAGAGTTGCATAATTATTATAATATCATAAATGAATTATATAACCTATTTATAATATTTATAATAAATTTGAATGTGAAAAGAATTCTTAAATATAATTTATTTCATCATTTTCTATTGCATAATTTATTCAAATTGTCTTTTATTAGATTACTACACAATCCCGTAAATAAATTTCCTCTCCTTCCTGCAACTGAAAAACTTACCTAAATATAGGAAGGGCTTCTCAATCGAGATTAAAGGCCTACTTTGAAAATTATTATCTTAAAATGTCGAAAACAGGCCCATTCTTGAAAGTTAATTTAAGAGGTGTCAGGAAATTGATATGAAAATTAAATTTATTTCTAAATTTAATTCTGTCAAATAAAAGGTGATTAAATGAAGAAAGAAATATAATTTCCTAATAAATATCACTGAAAAGGTATCTCAAATAAAAAAGCGAATATCGAATGAAATAATTCTTAAAATAAATAATAACGAACGGAATGTAAAAATAAAGTATTTTTTCAGAAATGATGGAGGAAATTAAATTCAATTTAAAATGGGAGCATTTTACGGAAGATATTTTAAGCTCTATTTTCACGAAATTGTAATGGTGAGGGGTCGGAAGGAAGGGTCGACATATTCTAAAACACTTAGTTTATTTATTACTCAGTTACAAATCTATCCCATTTCCCCTCTTTCTCTCTTCTCTTAAAAGCTTATACAATATATATATATATATATATATATATATATATTAGTCTTAATTAGCATGATCACGTTCTCTTCTTCGGAGGAAGCTTTCCAATACAAATAATTGTTTGAGGACTGAAAATTCCCCAAGAGGACTGTTAGTGACAAGGTCGCAGATAGACCCGTCACAAAATGATCAAAGAAAAATGGGCAACAGTAGACCTCATTATTTTTATGTGCTATTTATGAATATTTTCATTGATATCCTTATCAATATTCTCATGTTTTTGCTTAAGTGAAAATTATTTACATCGATTGACTAAATATTAACACAACTCCATTGTTAATCTGAAAAATCCTTCTAAGTATACTCGTTTGCAAAACTAAGAGAATTTGCATATTATGTCGAATTTCTGAAATCTAATGGACAGATTTTAATGAAATTCGTATGAGTATACATTATTATATAACAGAGAAAAAGATATATTATTCAAAAGTCATTTTACGTACGTATGATCGTCAGAAAAGCTTAAAATGCAGAAATGTCCAAAATCCACGTATGTGATATCAAACTGAAAGCGTGTCTAATGTGGGATATAGTCTCCCACTTACAACTTTATAAGTCGCACACTGTGACGTCATATTGGAATTGAAGAGGAGGCAGTTGAAGAGTCCCTGTTGCTAGGGATGGGGATAAGAAGAACAACCAGTTCTTTCGAACCAGTTCATTAAAAAAAACTAGAACATCCAAGTCAACGGTCCACCAGATACCTATTCTTTAGTTGTTCCGAATTATTCAAAGTCATTTCCCCCTCTCTGTTTTTTCAGATAAATAGCCTTCTATGAAACGATGTGTTACGGAAGGCTATACGCCTCCAGAGAAGCCCGATGATATTGCCGGTATTGCCCCCCCCCCCCTTCATTGGTGATCCGCTGTCGTACTGGAAGCAAACAAACATTCGCCGAAATCCCCCATCCACCGGCTGCGAATCTATGCCAACGAACAGGAGTAACATCGCTCACATATGCCCTTTCACACATTGTTCCCCGAATAGAGCCATTAACCAACGTGTACGCAAATGAGTCTCTGATAACACTCATCGCAATAGTGAGTGAGAGAGGGAATGTAAAGTTTATTAGCGCAAGAGCCAGATGTGGCTATGCTGCACCAAACAAGATTTAACTGTGGTCTTGACATAAAGAAATTGAAGGAAAAGACAAAAATTGGTTGGTAAGAAGGAGGGTCGAAAATATAAGGATCGCTAGGGTAACCCGGGGGGGGGGGGCGGCACCCGTGTTTACCAAAGACAGTAAACCCCATAGGAAAGAAAAAGATCACTAGGGCCTCGGGGTCATGATGCCCGCACTTACCTAAAGAAGAGTAGTCTCTGAGGTCTCCTGATATAATCTCCAGGGACAGGGTGCCCGGCTATACCCCCAGACACTGGGAACTTCTTTGAGTCGCCTCTTACGACATGCATGAGCTACAGTGGAACTATTTTGTCATTCCCGGTCACTACATGGGTCCCATCTCATCGCAATAAGAATGCATTAAGAATGAAAGAACTAGATGGAACGGCTTCTGGGAACTAGAGTAAAGGAGAAAAAACTCCTTCGAACAAACTCGTTCAGCAGGGAGTAAAAGACTTGGCAAAGGAAGTCTTGGAACTAGAGAACCTATTTTGGTAGGTCTTGTGCCCTAGATATACTACAGGCCTTCTAGTATACTTATTTAAGCAGGTTGGGGAACGGTAAAGATTAGGGTAAACGATTCCGAACTAGAAAACGTGTAGCTCCGACCGGTAGGTCTTTTTTCTTTTGTCCATTTCGTAACGATTTCCACACCCAAATGGAATTCAAACGAGAGGGCGGATGAGTATGAATTGTTTTCCAATTAACTGTATTTTTTATTTTCAATCTAATTTATTTGTTATTTTTAAATTTATGAACCACTTCTAAAATTCTCGCATTTTTTTTTTTTTTATTAAATATGAATATGAAGTGTTTAAATGATTAATATGGTGCACATAATGATACGCAAAATTTTTCCTAGAGCAATTATAATTCTTTCAAAGAATATTTTTGATTGTCATCATGTAATTTAAGGCTTATAATTATAAAATTAACTCAAAAATGTTTGGCTACAACAAGTTTATATGTCGCATATATTGATGCAAAATAAATTATGTATTCAGGGTATTTCGAAACCCATGGGGAAAAATTTTAGAGGTGATAGAAAATATTTAAACAAGCAATTTTCACCATAAAATGCATAGGCGGAGAGCAAGTGGTGAACCACCAGACGGCTCCATCTCTCGGTCTTACCCTTGAAAAGACATGTTATTTCACTTTAAGAGAAAATAGAAATTTTAACAATTTTGAAGGATGAAGTTAAAGTATCATCTTTTTACTACGAATTATGTTGCTATTTTTGATGTTTTCAATGAATCCCGAACTAAATGTGCAAATTCGTAAGGATTTCGAGCTTCGAGTTGCTTACTTTTGTATAATACGGAATGCTATCTCCAAAATTGTATGAATCATTGATATCGAATGACACGGAACCAATCAACAGTGTGATAAACAGTTCAACAATCAGCAGTTCGAGTGATGCTGTACACAATTTAATTTTTTAACTATTTATGTCACGTACAGCAATCGCTAGAGAGCCACAGTGTTCCAACAGAACAAGGATCCTACGAAAGTGGTGGCCGTGGCGATAGTAATGTTTTGTTGTATTTCGATGTGCAAAGTAAAGCCAGGACTTGGCATGCAATGTGAAGCCAAGGATTACTCGGGGAACAGAGAACGTATTACATCATGTCGAAAAGACGATATAAGAATGTGAAGTCAATAATGTGTGTAAAGTTGCTATCTGTAACTCAATACATTTTTTTACTAATTCAAATGAATAGTCGCTCTCTTTATTTAAGATGTATGATTTTAAGCTTGCATCTCAGGTAACGCTAGCAGTCTTGTCCCTTTCAATGAGTTAATCACATCAAAAGAATAAAATGTCGAGATATTACTCAATAGATACAAATAAGGACACATTTGACACGATTTATAAAGCGAAAATCCTTTTTTGTTTGAGAATTTTTAAGTACAGAAACAAATCTCATTTGAATTTATCGTTGCAGGATAAGTTATGAATTAAAATTTAAGAGTGCTTTGATAAAACCGTTGCTCTCTCACACACAAAATATCGAGACATATTGATTGCGATAAACAGATTTTGTACGAACAAAGTAGAGAAAAGTATAAAATGTTCCAATTAACAAACCTTTCCTACTTTTAACTCTTTTGGATGAATCTTTGTTAAGATCGTGCTTAGACGCAACACGAAAGTTTATATATATACAGTGGCACAAACAATTGAGGATACACCTTACTTTTACTTGATAAATCCAACTTTCAATCAAAATAACACCTTAACCAGAAGTGCAAACGAATTTTTATTCTTAGACATAACAAAAGGTTTAATTAACAGTAAAAATAAAGAAAAATCAATGACATAATTCTAAAATAAAACTTTTTAGAGGCATTTCAAATAAACATAAGCAGATTTTTACCTCAAAAAATTGAGGATACACAAATGAAATTTTTGTTTAACTACCACTTGATTTCTTTTTGCTTGCTACTAATAATCTAAGTTTGGGAAATTTTATCCTAAACTTTTTCAACTGTTATTTCTGTCTTTTGAAGTTGGTTATGAGAATATAAAGCTGTAATTTTAAATGGAAAATGGCTCCTCGGAAAGAGACTAGTATTGATGTAAGAAAATTTATATTAAGGTTATTTAAGAAGGGAAAATCTTATCGTGAAATAGCTGAAATTGTCGGTAGAAGTCACTCATGTGTCCAGAAAATCATTGGGAAATTTAAACGTGATGGATTAATTCAAAATAAGAGTGGAAGAGGAAGGAAAAGTATTCTGAAAAAAAATTTAAGAGATAAATGGAAAAATTTTTTAAGAGATATCAAGATTAATCCTAAACTGAGTGCAGTCAAACTAGCTGCAGAAACTTCTCGAATAATCTGCAGAAGTGTAAGTGCTGAAACTGTGAGAAATGTGATTAGACATGCTGGGTATAGCAGTCGAGTAGCTAGAAAGAAACCTTTCATAAGCTTACAAAATCAGAAAAAGCGTTTGGAGTTTGCAAAAACTCATCAGTTGAAGACAGAAAACTTTTGGAAGAAAGTTATATTTAGTGATGAATGTAAATTCAACATTTTTGGAAGCGATGGTCGTCACACCGTTTGGAGAAAGCCGAACACCGCTTTGGATCCAAAAAGTTTACGTCCTACAGTTAAACATGATGGTGGCTCCTTCATGTTTTGGGGTTGTATGGTTGCAAATGGGGTAAGAAATTTAGTTTTTATAGATGGTATAATGGATCATAAGCTTTATATAGACATTCTCCGCAACAATCTTAAAGAAAGTGCACAAAAATTGGGTTTAGATGGAAATTTTATATTTCAGCACGACAACGACCCCAAACACACGGCACGTAATGTCAAAATGTGGTGTCTTTTTCATTGTAAACAGCAATTGCACACACCGCCACAGTCCCCTGACATCAATGTCATAGAAAATTTGAGGGCCACACTAGAAGCAGCGGTCCAAAAACACCAGATTAGAAACAAAGCCCATTTAAAGCATGTGTTACAAGAAGAATGGGATAAAATATCTCCAGATACCACTAAAAAATTGGTCGAATCGGTACCAAGACGTTTGGAGGACATTATAAAAGCCAAAGGACATGCAACAAAATACTGATACTGTCTATGCATGTAATATATCGAAAAAATTTCATTGGTGTATCCTTAATTTTTTGAGGTAAAGATCTGCCTATGTTTACTTCAAATATTTGTGAAACTCTTAATTTTAGATATTTTTTTGTTGATTTTCGTTATTTTTACTGTAAATTAACCCTTTTATTACGTGTAAAAGTAAAAATACGTCTTCTATTCTAGTTAATGTGTTATTTTCATTAAAAGTTGGATTTATCAAGTGAAAGTAAGGTGTATCCTCAATTGTTTGAGCCACTGTATATACTCGAAACAGATCTCGTAATTTTGAACCTCTGTCATGTGCTAAGAACAAAATCAGAACTGGCACCAATGTCGCATCCAGAAAAATCAACAGTGGGGCACAAAATCGATAGGGAAGAGTTTCACTAGTTTTTTTCCCCCCTTCAAATAGTTCATATGACGAAATTGTGTTTATTACGTTTATTAGTCATGTTTATTTAGTCAATAAAATTTTAAAAAGTAAATAAATATTAACTCAATAAACAATTTCAAATTAAAAACTTGCAATTACATAGCTCGGTGGCTTGAGCTGGTATCCGTTCTTCAATCTTCTACATCTCACGATGGAAGGACTTACAGCCTCGACAGATTTAAAGTGTATCAGGTCCTCTACACGACAGGTCTTTAATGGAATCATGACATGACGGATTGTTTTATTTTGTTGCACTTAGAAATAACTCGAGGGCTACTGGCAACGGATCTCGTAGTTTTGAACTTCAATAAAGTGTAAAGAGCGATACCTTTGCTCTGATACCATTTTCTCCAAAGTTCCACACTATGCGTGATGTAATGTTGAAGGTTAGTGGCGCAAGAGCCAGATATGACTATGCTGCGTCAAAAAAGGTGTAACAATGATCTAGAGGTTAGATTTTTTTTTTTTTAAATTGGTTGACAAGAAGTGTCGAAAATAGAGAAAGATCGGGAGGATGTCTTCGAAGCGCGTCCCCCGAATTGATCAAAGACAGTGAATCCCATGGGAAAGATCGTTCGGGCGTCTCGAAGTGATGATGCCTGTACTTACCTGAAGAAGGTAAGCCTCTGAGAGCGTTTTACACTGCGTCAACTGGAAGATTTAGATCCTCGGCAAATTTAACGTGCTTCGGTCCCCTCTACACGGTCTGTAGTAGCATTAGAATTCGAACCCATGGCTCGACGAAAAGAACGCCGGCCTTGAGGTCGCGACCTCAATCGACTGCTCTGCGCACGCTGAGATTGGTTCAAGTACAAGTCAAAAAGGTACTGGGAACAAAGCTGTTATGTATAAGTCCCAACTTTTAATGTGATGATTGTTTGTTAACGTCATACCGAGAAGAAACACGAGAGCTACCAGCGATGGATAACGTAATTTTGAGCCTCGGTCAAGTGACGAGGAGGAAACCTGAGATAGCACCTCCCTCTCCAAACTTCCACACCACGCCAACGAGAGTACTTGGGACATAGACCAGATTTAATGTGCAACAGCCCCGCTACACAGCGGAACCTTTGTGGAATCAGGGCTCAAACCTACGACAACAACGTTGGCAACAACCATGACCCCCCCCCCCCTACTTTTAATACAGACTGATCTTGCTTAAAATACTTCAGGAATTATTCGCCGAAATATGCGTTCGCTTTTTTTTAGTTTTAGTTTTAAATTTTTATCAATGGAACACCCCCCCCCCCCACTTATACTTCTTCAATGCCCATCGGTGGGAATCCTAATCTTGACCGCAGTATTTATTTTCTATCATAATAAAATACAAACGAAAAAGGGAACAAAAGATGGTCTCATTCAATTACTTTTTGTTTCTTCGAATTTTAAACTATTTCAACATCATTTTAGCGATTCATCTGTTTTTCTTTTCGATAGTCAAAAAATATTTAAACATTATTTGAAAATCAAGACGAAAAAATGAGTTTTAAAAAGCCGTCCTTGCTTTCGACTTTTTCTGATACACTTTGTAGCAAACAAATAAATACAATAGTCTGAAATGGATAGATGTAAATGGACATCTGAATGAAATTGAATTCCACTTATCATTTACATGATTCGAATTCGAGAATCGAAAGCCCAAACCGGAAGAAAATTCTTTAAACACGGAAGTTTGGATTAAATATTTAAATTTAATTTTTCGCAACACATTTCCGGAAATATGAATATAAAATAAAGATCTTGGCATATATTTTGATGAAAATAAGTGTATGTATATTTAATTTCGTGTTCATCTACAGAAATGAGCTATTGCAAATAAATACTTCTCGTAATCAAAAACATAACACAAGAATACTTAATTCCGTTTGTTGAAAGCTCCGTTAAAAGGATGTTTCATTCAAAAGGAAACGATGTTTCTTAAAATATACACTCCACAGCGCCAAGAAATTACAATCGCGATTCCGTTTTCCATTTTCTTGTATTCATTCTGTTAAAACATGTCGACTTCCGGAATAGTTTCACTAAAATGATTCGGTAAAAAAGTTCGTCTTACAACAGCCTTTTTCGATAATCTTTAAATTGTATATGAAGTCTAAAAATCAAAATTATAATTGCCAAAATATTTTTTGATGCTGAGGTAATAAATAACCTGCTTTAAGGAAATTGTTGAACTTTACACACGAATATCAAACATTTGAAAGAATTAAAAAAAAATTATTGGGTTATTGGCGATAAAATTTGCAAATCTGACAATTCTGTTAAAATGACGGACTGTACCAGTTTTTCTCTAAATTTCCACATCACACCACGTGAGATCTTTAAGCCCCCAATGATTATGAACGAGAAGAGTTGTAGATGGAAATTTGAGTGAGTGAAAGCTCGGGTTTGTGGAGCAAGCATCAAATCTGGCTATGTTGCGCTAAACATTCGTTTAACTTATGTTAACAGTTTTCAAAACTACATTAAAGTTTAGTTTTTATTAACGTCGCACTAGAAACAACACGAAGGCTATTGGCGACGGACCTCGTAATTTTGAACCACGGTCAAGTGACGAGGACGACACCTGAGCTGGCACCCCCCTCTCCTAACATCAACACCACACCAACAGGAGGACTTTGGGTCCAGAACAGATTTAATGTGCATCAGCCCCGGCTACACGGCGGTCAATGATCGAACCCACGACTCAATGAAAACCGTTGGCAGCTATGTTGCGCTAATGACTTAGACCACTAGGCTACCGCAGCCCTAAAACTACGTTAAAAAGGACGGTAAAGGGACATTAATCACCGTGTTCTTTTTTTTTAAAAAAAACAAACATACGTCGGATCACAACCAGTTTATATACTAAATGTTATGTTTCACTATTGGCATACACCTCAAATAATAATTCCTTTGGCGTTTTTATCAACCGTTTTCTTTAAATTGATTGTTTATCAACGTCGCACTAGCAATGGATCTCGTAATTTTGAACCTAAGTCAAATGATGAGAATGACAGCTGAGCAGGTACCTTTCCTCTTAACTTCTACACCACGTAAACTGGATGACCGTGAGCTTTGACAGATTTAACGAGCATGAAGCCGGCTACAGTGGTATTAAAACTCGAACCAACGACCGGTCATAGTCGGAGTTGTTTCCGTCCTCTCGGCTTTCCCGCCTTCCCATTTTCTTTAAAATCGGCGTTTGCACTCTGAAGTAATACAAGGGTTATTGGTGACAATACCTGGTAATTTTGAACCTAAGTCAAATGACGAGAACTACTCATGAGCTGGCACTCCACTCTCCGTACTTCCACGTCATCCTAGCAGGAGCATTTCAAGCCTCGATAGATTTAATGTGCATCAGCCCCGCTACACGGCGAGGTTTTAGTGGTGAATGGAAATTTCACGGCACAATAGCCAGTTTGGGCAAGGCCACGCCTTACAAGGTAAAGTGATCGAGACGTTTGAAGAAAGATAAAAATCGGTTGATAAAAGGGGTCGAAAGAGAAAGATCGCTAGATTATCCCGGGAATGCGTTAACCCGAGGGTAGGAAAAAGATCACAAGGGTGTTTCCGAGTTTAGTGGAATCAGGACTCGAGGTAGAGAACGCAGGTCGTGACCAATGACAGTTTAGTTCAGTTTTTATAAACGTCGCGATAGAAGCTACACGAAGTCTATTGGCGACGTACCTCGTAATTTTGAACCTAGGCCAAGTGACGAGGACGACACCTGAGCTGGCACCCACTCTTTTAACTTCCACATCACGCTATCGGGAGGACTTTGGGCATCAGCGCTGGCTACAAGGCGAGTCTTTAGAGGTCAAGGATCGAACCAGCGATTGAATAAAAACCGCCGGTCACGAATCCGAAGCCATGACCACTACTCTACCGCGGTCACGCGACCAATGACAACTCGGTTACCGCGGCCGCATCAGAAAAAAATCATTAGAAAACATAAGAGCTTAAAATTCTAAATCTGAATAACATTTTTAATGACGTAGTTCTGTGGAGCTGACGCACGTACATCTGCAAGCTCAAAATCCTCTCGTAAGCGTAATGTGGAAGGTAGGTTCACCTAATGTTTATTAACGCTGCACTTATAGGTAAGTGTCAGTTCAGGTTTCCTTGTCCCTGGTCAAGGTTGAAATTACAAGTTCTATATATAAAAACATAAAAATACTGTTCAATTTCATTATATCGCAAAATTTTCTGGCTTATTAATTCTTATTAAAATGCCTTTGCAATCAGTTCAAGTGTTACCTAGATTTACAGCTTCAATATCTTCATAATTTTTTTTTTTTAATCCATAAGCTGTTAAAAATGAAAATCTATTTTTATTAATATTCTTGTTTCTCCATCTCACTATTAATATTTTTAAAAAAAATATCATAAATTTATTAATTGGTAGCCAATAAATAGTCAAATTTAAGCCATTTGTTTAATCAAAAGCTTTATAAAATGTCAATTTCAAAACATTTGCCTTCTGTTCTAACTGCTTCAAAACAAATGCTATTTTTAAAATTTCTTGATTTTGAATACACACACACATGCTTTTTTTTTAGGGGAGGGGGGAACGTTACATTTGAGAGAAATCAAGGAGGAAAAAAAGTCGAAGTTTTTGTTCCTACTTTATTATCTCAAATATTTTTTGAAGTTATATTTCTAGATTTTTATCAATTACTGAAAGGTTTCTTTTTTTGTCTCATATCAATATTTTCTTGAATTAAACAAATAATTCTTTGATTAAATACAATGTTTGATTATTTCATATCACTTATAGTATTTTCTCTAACATTTTCATACAAAAAATATAGTTACTGGCAGTACCATATTTTAAAACTCTAAAGTAATAAAAATGAAGCACAAACTAAGAACAAAGTAACATGTATTTTACTCTCATCAGTTCAAACATTATAAAAAATAAAAATGAATTTTACAAAAATGATTGAGTAACAATTTATATTATGGAAGAACAAGGCAATGATATAAGATTTAGATGAAAATCTTCACGAACACTATTAGGAGATTCAGTTCAATAATGGAGTACGTTCATTAGGATTAGAAAAGGATGATACCTACAAATAAAAAAAACAACACATGAATTAATGCTTAATGCATGAAATTTTCTTGATGTGCATACATACATATTACAAACTTATACTTATTCCATTTTTTTAAAGCAATGACATTAAAGATAAGTTGTAAGTGAGTCAAATTTTATAGAAATTATATAATATTTTTTTTTTAAAAAAAATATTTACCAAAAGTTCCAAACATTTTATTACATAGATTTTAATTTTTATTCAAAAAATTATTCACTAGAAAACCTTTTATAAAAAATAAACTGCTTTGGAAACAATCACAGCATTTTTTATTACAGAGATTGCTTCAATAACAAACAACTAAACACAAAAAAATTGCATTACCCGAAAGTGAAACAGATTTACAGTTTTACACGAGATCTTTTGTTCAGAATTATATACATACACAAATGACTCAAATAATTTTTTATTCGTTAAAAATAAATATTTACAATCCAATAGTCACCAACAAGATTTTAAGAGCACAAATTTTTTTAAAATTCCATCTCAACATGTAATCAGAGCAGGAGAAAAATGCTATGTATGCAAATCATGTAATGACAACAGAAGCAAATATGTATATTGTCAGAAGAGAAGAAATGTTAAGTTTAAATAAGTATGCAAGAGGGTGCAACAAAATTTTATGTCCATGTATTATTTTACATTTGAAAGTGAATTTAGGTAAGCCTTTTATGGGTTTTCTCACAGATAATTATATAAAATGAAGTTTGGTTTGGTTTTATTAACGATGCACTAGAAGCAACACTCGGGCTATTGACGACGGACCTCGTAATTTTGAACCACGATGAAGTGACGAGGACGACACCTGAGCTGGCATCCCTTCATCTAACTTCCACACCATGCCAATGGGAGGACTTTGGGTCCAGACAGGTTTAACGTGCATCAGCCCCGGCTACAAGGTGGGTCTATTGTAGCCAAGGCTCGAATGCACGATTCAACGAATACCGTCGGCCACGAGTCTGAAACCATGCCCACTAGGCTACCACAGCCACTACATAAAATGAAAAGGAAAAGGACAATCAAAGTAAATGTCTTTTCAGAAATGGGTAAAAAATCAATGTTACATGACTAAGAAGCTATCAATCAAATTAAAAAAGTTGTCTTGATTGGAGTAGAAGGAAAATAACTGATGCAAAAGGTTGACCAAAAACACACATGAATGATCATTAGGAAGATCCGTACAATTATGCTTCCAAAAAACAAACTGGAAGAAAAAAAATCAATACCTGTTTGAGAAGACAATGACTTTGCTTAAAGCTCAGTGCAAAAAAAAATATTTGCCGAACAAATTTCAAATGAAATTCCACTGAAATGTTATGGGAAGGCAGTTCAATGATGACTTTAAAACAGATTTCAATCTCATTTGTAGAAAAATGGCCAGAATGTCACCCCTTACCAAACAGGCTCATTTAGAGTTTGCCCAAAATTATACATGTCTTGGGTTGATAAATGGAAAACTATGATGGGACTAATTATTATTAGCATTATTTAACAGAAGATAAACACCTTTATCTTGAAGACAGTATAGAGATGTTTCTTTCATGGTATGAGTTGTTTTCGAATATGATGACTAAGAGGATATTGCTTCCACAATTGGTCGAATAAACTCTGTTCATCATCACAATATGCTTGGAGAGCATTTACTGCCTATACCACCAGTTATTGGTGGCCAACATTAGGTGGTTCATCAAGACAATGTGCTTATACATAGTTCTAACTTGACAATCAAGTGGTGGAGTGAATAAGCGAATGGAATGCCTACTTTGGAATTTCCTCACAGAAGTTGAATCTAAACCCCATAGAGAATATTTTGGAGATATTTAATTCAAGCCATTTACAGTAACAGTCATCATTACATTCCCAAACCGGTTTAATTAATTTTAAATGAGAGGAATAACAAACCAGTAAATTTATTTCATAAACTGCTTGATTCAATAGCAACTTGATTATTTGATGTTATCATGAATCATAGTGGTTCAATGAAGCATTGAGGTCCATTCCATTTGTAGCCTTAAAATTATGTCTCATATTTCTTCCTATTTTGTATTTCTTTCGAATGAATGAAAAGATTTCATGGTCAGACCACTTTGCATGCAATTAACTTAATTTCGCATTTGTACACCATTTTCTTTGCATTTAAATTATATTCATTACTACTTTTATGTTATACTACCAACAAAAATCTTGCAATATTACAATTTTGTCAGGAAGAGTATATCAGTGTTATGAACTTAATGAGTAAAACAATTAGGAAACTTGATATTTTTAAATACTTATATTTCCTTACAAAAATACTATGTTCAACTTCTAAACTTTTTCTTAAGGAATTCAAAAATAAATTACCATAGGACAATTATCGACTCATTTAACTTTGACTGTTGAATATTCTTTAGAAACTTAATATTTCTATAAAAAAAATAATAATTTATTTTTAAAAAGTTTATTTGAAGCACACAAATAAAAGATACAAAAAGTTTCAATACTTAACTAAACAAATCTTATTCATAAATAAAAAAACTAAAACACTGTTGATAAATGAGTAATGCAATATCATCCAATTCAAATCATTAAACAGTTTTAATCTATAAAAAAAAGTGGTTTAATTTATTATTGGGCAAAATTATCAATGTTCATTATTTTTTTTTGAGACAAAAAACACTTCAATTTCTATCGATGACAAAACAAATAAAATGTAACAAATAGATTGATAACATTTAGCAGCAAATTTTCAAAATATATATCAAGGCGGATAAAAATACTTTATTAAACAAATAAAATGCCCTTTTCCTTCTCACATCAAAATCCTTCATTAAAGAAATTTAGTAGTGAATTAAATTAAACATTTAAATTTAAAGCTTTGAATAAAACATTGATATTATTTTCCAATATATTTAAGTCCAACTAAATTTTGAAATTTATTTTTCAAAAATTTAAACCTCCAATCTATTTAACTACATAAGGAAATTCAAATCCTAAACAAGCATTAAATTATAGCTAAATTAATAAGAAAACCAAAGAGCCCACAACCACAGAAAAGGTTTTAGTACAAAAGATATTAAACTCAGAAAAAAAAAAGTTAATAAGAAACACCACCTTCCCTATTTCTATACGATAAAATCAGACAATTTAACAAGATCATATAACATGAAACTTAATAGAACTAGTCATTAAGAAGTCTGTAGATCACAGTAAAGAAAATATCTTTCACCAATGAGTTATATGACTTGGCTAAATTTA
Organism: Nephila pilipes; assembly: GCA_019974015.1. Taxonomy (NCBI): domain Eukaryota; kingdom Metazoa; phylum Arthropoda; class Arachnida; order Araneae; family Nephilidae; genus Nephila; species Nephila pilipes. The sequence continues at coordinate 659,310 of BMAW01105839.1, forward strand.
GTAACATTCATTCTAGTAAATCATTCAACTTTTACAAGAGATTTTTTTCCACTGTTGACTTTAAAATTAATGTTAAAACAATTACGATACTTGCATCCATTTGCATTACAATATAATTTCATATTCGGCCAAATTAAAGTAAAAATCAGAACCACTCATTCTGAAGTGAAAAACATCTTGTACTTGCAAAGAAACATTAATTCCATTTTCTAGTTGTCAAAACATGGTGACTACTTTAAAATGTAGCACGTCAATGAAATACTCTGAAATGACAAAAAACAATTAAATATTTTCAACCTATAAAAAATCTTTGACAGTAGAAAATATCAATGTATAGTGCTGGTGCTTGTGGAAACACTTCACACTGTGCTACAAAAAGTGGCGTAGAAGCTTTACATGTGTAAATGTTAATAAAAAGTACATCCAATCCATAGGGTAGCAGGAGTAGCAGGCAGTTAGCGCAAAGCATTTCATGGTTATAGCAGAACTCATCCATATTACATACCATATCAGGCCTTCATTTCAAAACATCCAACTCTTTCAAGGCATTCACTACCTGGCTACAAACACTGGAGGTGGAGATATCTGAAGAAAATCATATTATTTGCATTCTAACTACTACTAAAATAAGCAGTCAAAGATTTTAAAAGACCTCTTACTTTTGCATATTATATGCCTAATAGCTGCAAATACAAACACAGCAAATGTTATATGAAGCTTATTAAGCAAAAGTCAACATTAGTAAGATGGAAATTAATTCAAGTACCTTTTTGTCTTGTTTCTTCATCCAGCAAGAATACCCAATGACACTAACACATAATAAAGCTCCAACACCCATCAGTCCAAACATGGAACCCAATGCAGCATTTTTGGGTAGATAAACTTTGGATTTAAAAATGTCAGCTAGGTCATCAGTCAATGAAAATGTCTACAAAAAAAAATTAACATAATAGAATTAGGTTTCAATCTTTAAAATGAGGTTTATTATTATTTTACTAAGCAATCAAAGAAATTGCTACATTTTTAGATAATACCTCAGGAAGCAACAATATATATAAAACATTTATCAAAATATTAATTTTATCAATGAATAACAATTTTCTATTATGATAGAAACTCATGATTATATAAAATATCCACTTTTAGAAGTGAAGAACCTGATCATGTTCAATTTGATTTATGAACTCCATACCTTGAAACCAACTTGTTCACAAATAATAGAAATTATTATCAAAAATATCTGAAGGGGATAAAAGTGACAACAATTTTACTTTCAGCAAAGATATCACAAGAGATCATTTTCATTATACAAGATTTTTGTCCCTACATATGAATGCTGGCTCTTTCTGATATGAATAAAGCTGCACATATGAAATTTGACAAATGTAAATTAAATGGCCACAAGGTTTGCTCTTATAAAAATGGAGACACTCTTGACAACTATTGATATTTTCAGTTGATGATGGATTATTTCTCAATATACACCAACAATATATCTAAAAACAGCAATTTTTTTTAAAAATATACCATACAAATGGTAATGTAACCCATGTGAAAATGAAATATTAACGTCCTTTATCAATAGAGACAAAGAAAAAAAACAAGCATAAATAAATACAATGGCTGAGTAACAATAAGTTCATAGTTACATTTCATACACTATACATTTATACAAGAAAAATGACTCTTGAGAATATGATTTTTCTTTTTAAATGAATACTGGTAATGAACAATACATGATAAAAATAATGTAATACAAATATATATTTACACAAGATTATTATACGAATTTTAAAAAGTACTAAAACACGTGTGTATAAAGATATCAAAAGAAATCAAGGCAATTGTTATTAAAAAATGGGGGAAAAAAATTCAAAATGCATAAATGAATAACTGATATCAATCATTTAATATGTATACATAAACATGATTTTAAAAATTTATTTGCCATTTAAAAAGAGAAAATTAAAAAAACATTTACCAAATCTGCCCAAAATATAGGAAACATAACAGTGGGGACATTTTGGAGTTGACTGAAAAATAAAGTAAACAAGTGTTTATAGAGGGGAAAAAAGCAGATTGAATTTACATTAAACTAATAAAAAAAATCTTTTTATTAATATGTGCAGAAACCAAAGGTAAATAGTAAAAAAAAAAAAAAAAAAAATCTAGATGAATACAGTATTTGTATGTCATGAATAAAATGTGAAAAGAAATTCTTAAATAACAGGTGTTGTCAAAACATGATGAAAAAAACTTTATATAAAGCCATAAGATATCTCAAAATTTAAAACTTTAAAGAAAAATAAATACTCAATTTTAAATAACTCCTGATATTTTTACATAAGTAATTCTTGTTAAATGATACTGAATATAAATATAAAATTTTACTACTATGAAAATGAATGAATGAAATTTTCATTAACAATTTTTTTTACTTCACTATAAATTACATGTATTCATATACACTAAAATAAAATAAAATTATAGGATTAAAATAAAATTATAAAACTCACGATATTCCAAATATCCTTTGAACATATAAGTTGACTTGAAATCTTACTGCAGCATCAATGCTAAAACCCGTATTCTAACATAGAAACCAGAAAAGAAATATTACAATCCTAAAAAATATTTTTTACATAATTTCTAATTATTTAACTAACAAAAAATATCAAAGAACAAATTAGTAACTAATAACTTTGTCCAAAAAATTACATTACTTTCAATGAGTGAGTGAGTGAGTGAGTGATAATGAAATTTATTGGCGCAAGAGCCAGATGTGGCCATACTGTGCCAAACAAGGTAAATATATGATCTAGACGTTAAAACAATGAAAATAAATTGGTCGACAAGAAGGATTAAGTGAGAAAGTAAGGTTTATTGGCGCAAGAGCCAGATATGGCTATCCCGGGAGGCGTCCCAGTGTTTACCAAAGACAGTAAACCCAATAGGAAAGAAAAAGATCACTAGAGGGCCTCAGGGTCATGATGCCTGAACTTACCTGAAGAAGGCAAGTCCCTGAGGTCCCCTGATATAATCCCCAGGGGCAGGGTGCCCGGCTATACCCCCAGACGCTGGGTACCCATTTTAGTCGCCTCTTACGACATTCATGAGCTATAGTGGGACTATTCTGTCATTCCTGGTCACTACACGGGTCTTACATTACTTTTAAATATCACCCGAGACAAAATGAGAGCTTTTAATAACCTTAGTCAAGAAATAACACCAGAGCTGGTACCTCACTCTTGTAACATTAACACCAAATCATTAGGATTTTAAGATTCAAACTGAAATTAATGAGCAACATAACTTCAAATGATATATTAATATGATAATCTTTGGTGAAACCATAATTCAATCATCACCATTCATAAGCTTGCAATCTTGACTATTAAGATACCAATGCCCTCCATATCAAAGGAATTTAATACTTCCAACATAATTTATGTTTAATATTGGTTCTGAAATTCTTATAATAACAAACTATATTTCAGTTCAAATAAACCCATATGAGTTATTATATAATAAATAAAGATAACTTAAACTTGTTATAAAAATTTCATGTTCAATAAATAACGAAAAAGATCCTAAATTTTAGCTTTGATAAAAAATTTTTTATTTAAAAGTTATCTAAACAAAAACTTCAAATTTTGATCATGTATATAGTTTTCTGCTGCATAAATTTTATACATAAAATTAATACAAAGCATTTAAAGCATTTAAAAAAGTATAGATTTTTTTTATATATATAAAACACAGCATAGCATTGAATTAAATCTAAAAAATGCTTTACTAATGGAAAATTATGAAGACAAATATTAAATATGTTTCAAACATACAATGCAGAGTATACGACTTAAAACACTTCCAAATTCAGTAATTCTGGTAACGAGGGGGGAAAAAAAGCTAAAAATTATACCAGTTCTAAATATTTTTTTTCTAAATAGATAACAAAGTACAGATATTCAATCAAAACCTATGCAAGTATTTTTGAAAATAGTAAAATTAATGAAGAGCATTATATTTCATTACAACCCATTATGCTTCCTCAGAAAACAGAATCTACGGCATTCCAAACTTCCCGACGAATTTACTTTTCAACATAACTAAACCCATTTAATGAAATGGAGGAATATTTAAAAGCTTAAACTCTGAAATAAAATAAAATTTTGGAATTTAGAAGCATATATCTTAGCTGTAAAACTCATATGTCATAGTAAAGGAAAATGTTAGATGCCATTCTAATAATTTTTATAAAATACTTAAATTACTTTTTACTGCTAGAGAAATTATACAAAAATTTCGCTTCAAATTTAAAGAAAAAGTAGCATATCATGTTACAAAAATAGAATTGTCAAATGAAAAGCCATTGGTAGAAAGATCTCAGGAGAACAGGATACAACAACACATGTATTTTAGTCTTAGAAGAAAAGGATGCAAGAATTATTTTTGTATAAATTAGTCAGAACTTGACCAGATTGTTTGCAATAACACATTTTAGATTGAAATGAAAGAAAAAAGGAGATTGGGATTGAAAACAAAAGTAAATAAAAAATTTTAATGGTTATTTTCATTTTATATGTGTTATTCATGTCTCTAATAAACAAACACATATTATATAATACATATTTTAAAACAAAATTTCAATAAATACATCTTCTAACAAGATATTTTCTCCTTATACAAAAATATTCCATTGTATCATTTTCAAAAGAAATAAATCTATGAAACTTTTCCTCCCCTTCAAAATGAAGGAAATTCTTTTTTTTTTTTTTAAAAAAATATTTATATATATTTAAATAATTAATGTAGATTAGTGAAGGGAAGTTATAAGCATATTAGACATTAGCTAACACAACAAAAGAATAACATTTAACTTTTAACATATGGACTTTTCTTACATGTGTACTTTCTGGTGGCCAGACTTAAAATGGCCACAAATGTTTAAAATGACAGGCTTTAGCTATAATGCAAATATGTTTTGTTCTAATGATGATAGAAGAATAAAATAAAAAATAACTGTAAGATACTAAAATTCTTCATAATGAAAATATACCTAGATTTTTGGGGATGAAAATAATTTACGGCAATTTGTAATAAAACAAAAAAATATTCTTAATATCTAAATTGGATGTATTAAATGAACTTAACTCTATATTACTCTGGAAACTGGAGGAGTAATAATGTTGTGAAACTTTGTTCCATATATATGTATCACTAAATTTTTACAAACACTTTTATTACTGAGTAGACACTCTAGTTTGAATACTGTGTCATTTGAGCATTGTTTCACTGTGTCACTCAGTTTCATGCACATAAGCCACTTGTTAAAACAATCCACTATGCAGAGACTAACATTGTACTTCCACTACCAATACCTTTTCAATTTCCCTACCTTCAAATCGCTTAGCTTCCATGATGAGACATAAATAAAATTATAAATTTTACAAGCTGCCACTGACTTATCACTTTGTTACCTTAAAAAGAATGAACTTTCTCAATGACATTTTGTAAAACTGTTGGAAACTATCTAATAATAAACTTTATTTCATTATGTAAATTGTGAATATTGTATTACTTCTAAGTAAAGTTCAGAATTCAAGACCCCAATAATCTGGAGCTACTCTTCCTTGATAAAAAGATAAAACATTGAATTATTCATGCAATGAGTTCAAGAATCATTCAATTCAATTCATTGAATCATTTCAATTCAAGTTCCAATTACTGATAAAAAAAATTTTTTTTCTAGAGAATATCACATAACAAATTTCTGAATATACATTGAATTTTGTGAGGATCCAACATAAAAAAAAAAGTGTTGTGAATTAAATACATCCAATGTGTGTTCATCCCTCTAACTTAAGTTCATATCACATTCATCCTTTTTTGAGAGTGATTAAAACAAACATTTATTCTCCTCACAAATTAAATTCTACTTTATGAACTATAAATACTTTCTCTCCTACTGTACAGACAATTCTCATTTTAAAGCAAAAACAAATGTACATTTTAAAGTTACTAATACTTAGATTTCAACTGTATTTTTTTATGTTTACAATTTCATACAATATTCATGTTATTACGAAGATAGCATGATACTAACTAATGAAATCAAATATATTTTTCTATATTAATTGGCAAAATAGTTGTGCAATTAATGTAATTGAAAAAAAAAATCAATATTTAAATAATATTACATTTGAAAGAGCACAATGCATTACAACAGAAGTTTTTAATGTACTTAAATGGCTCTAGATTAATATTTCACCTTATATAAATATTTCAAACTTTTAACAAGTATTACTTTCCCATAAAGAAATGATTTGTTTAAAAATAAATGTTTTTAAAAAATAACTACGTACAGGATTTAAATTTTTTACTTACAGGCTCGATATCAATGTGGAAACTATGACGAGATGCATTGGGTTTCAAACCATCAATGCCTTTCAAATAAACAGGGTCAGCAAAATAAAAATGAGGAAATGACAGTACCACAGGGGCATCTAAAGTGAAAGATACAAACACAATGTAAAAACAAAAATATCTAGTTTATAGATGTATATTTTTCCATGATTACATCTGTTAACATACTTTTAAAAAATGAAAAAAATATATGAACTTCTACATAAAATACAAATTCAAGTTGCAGAATATTTAAGAATTCTATTAACAATTTTTTATGTTTCTAAATGCATTAACCTTAAAATGGAGTAATTATGTACTATATTAAGATACAAAGTCTGCTTTATATATAATTCATGTTGACTTTAATAAAATTCTTTGTTGTTTCATTTGAGGAAACTGATTATAGTTTTAAGACTCTCCAACATTTCAAAACAGCATTGATAAAAAAAAAACTGTGCAACGAAACTAGGAAGTTTGATTGGACATCAAATACAACATTAAAAATTCAGTTTTTTTAAAAACCCATTGTATAAATTTCATATTATTAAGCCTCCAGTTCTGAATTAAAAAATAGTTGAGAATGTAGTTGTTTTTCAGCTGTCCACAATTCTTATTTTTGTTTTAAAAATTAAAAAATTAAAGAAAATAAATTAAGCAATTAAAAAAACTTTTCGTTGCAAGTTTACAACAGATAGGTCTCAAAAAGTATAGTTTATTGAGATATATATATATATATATAAAAAAATGGGTATATGCAAAAGCTAGGACCCAAAAAATTTATAAGTAAAATTTTAAAACTTTGATTAACTTAAATGATACAGACAATAAAATTTTATTCTAGTTTAAAAACCATAAAAAAAAGTACTTAAAACATTAAATACTTTTACATATTCTTACAATATCCAAGCTTTATATAATGTCTAGATTCATATACAGATAAAATAAATTTATAGAGATAAAATAAATGACACAAAAATTCCGAGAGAAGCTTCTTATTTCATGTATACAAGTCATACATTTTTTTTTTGTCATTAATTGCAACATATAAATTGCTAAAATTAATTTGCAAAAAGACAATGTTATAACAGCTTCAAAATCAATTGCAAAACTAGAGATACAAAAACTATTCACCACATATTAATTAATGGGAATAACATGTCACATTACAATGACTGATTCTTTTCCTATTAAAGTCATACCAGAGGACACATTTTAACTTGGCTCTAAGACAAAAATTTTTGGATGCACAAATGATGATATTGAAACTAGAGAGAATAGAGGAGGCTATAAGCCTAGCAAAACTCTTTCTAGATCAAAGTCATAAGATTCTGCCTTCCTCGAGGATTGACAAAGGTAGAAAGTGTCAAAAGGATATAACAAAAATATTACATTATACCTTGTTAATTGTTTTGTGACATATTAACATAAACTTAATTAGTGAGGTCAAACAAGTCTATCAGTTAATTCTGGATTTAATCAAGAACCAATTATAAAAACTGTCTGTCTGACAGGTAAGCAAAATTTCTCTACTTTAAAATGCAAATTCTAGTCCACATAAATGATTCAAGAACAACTATTGCAAGGAAAGAGCCCAAACCAAACTATATTCTATTTCACCTTAACTTGACAACAGCGATAGAGCTAAGATGGGTGAATTACAGCCTTTGTCATAGGAACTAGAGTTACACTAAGAGAAGGGAGGAAGTGACTATAACCAACGAAATTCACTGAATTTGGCGAGGAAAGAAAAAATGCGATCAAAAATTTATTTGTTTCATTATAAGTATTTTGTATTTTTAATTCTATTAGCTCATTTATTACACCCATTAATAAAAAAAAACAATTATATCAGGGTTATATATCTTCATCCAATTCATTGCCAAGATCATCAGTAAATTAGCTTTATGAATCATTTTTAAGGATCACTTATACTATTTATTGCATTTCAAATAGTTATACCAATAAGGTAAAGTAAAATATCGAACCAAACTTTTTCTATAAATATTAGTGACAATGAGAAAAATATTTGTATTGCAACAATATTACTTGCATCACATTTATTTACACTTCATTAGTACTCAATAGTTCTGAATCGCTAGAATCACTATTAACAGATATAATTAAGTTTTGATTTTCCCACATTTTGCCAACAAGTCCACCCATTTCCTGCATCTCTTCCTCTTTTTTCAGTTACATGATTAATGCAATTCATCCAATTTTGAACAGAGACCTTCTCTATTCCTTGAATTACAAGATCCTTTATATCCTTAAGTTTAAAAAGTTTATTTTCCCTAACAACACGTCCTTTTACTTGGCTCCAAATAATCTTAATGGGATTGACCTTGCAGTGAAAAGGGTCTTAAAACTTTACGGTCAAATGTTTCTGCAATTGTTTCTACTCTATAACTATCATACAAATGTTTTAATTTACTAATTTTCTGCAAAACAATTTTTATATCTAGGTTCCACATAATTTTCTCTTTTGATAACCACTCTTGAATTGCCCTTTCCCCCCATGAACTTGAGGGAATTCTCTCCTTCTTAACAAAATGGTAGGGGGCATTGTCCATCACAATGATGTATTGGGTTTTAATTTCGGCATACCATTTTCAAACCATTTCTCAAAATAGTTACCATCCATTTCTTCATGATAGTACCCCAGATTTTTTCCCACAAAAATGTCTGAAGCACACCGAGCATATCCTACATTGCTTCCAGTGTGGGTTATGATAAATCTCTTTCCTTTACTCTTAGGTGAAATCAAACCTACAGTTAAATTAGAAGAGGAAGCTTTATAAGTTCTTGTAATTTTTTTGTCTTACCACACTTGACTCTGAGAATGTCCTTCATTCATCCAGGTCTCCTCCAATTAATATATTGATGCCTTTTCTTCCTTTAACTCCCTAATTTTTTGCAAATAATTTCAGGGCCGAAAAATGTCTTGTCTTTCAAGAAGAACAGCCTATCTTTTCCTTTTTTTAAATGAAAATCCCAAGCCTTTCTATATTCTATACAAGGCAGTCCGGCTATTGTTTTTTGAAAAAATGTCGATATCATCATTCAATTCTTTCAGAACTTTGTCTAATGTAGGAATCTTATTCCTAGGGGGGAAAAACTATGAATTTTTTGTCGAATGCATAACAATGTAAAGTCATCATACTATATCAATCTTTTGCGCCTTCCTACGGCCCCAGGACGGTTTTTTCCAGGAGAACTTAAAAAGCTTAATGTCTTTTCTTTTTTTCAAATGAAAAACTGTTCTTTTTGAAACACCAGTTAGTTGAGAAAACTTTTCAACAATTTGATTAACAGGTCCTTAATGGTTTCTTCTCGAAGTCGAGAATAAACAATCAATACGTTTCTCTGGGCTCTACTTTAGATTGATTTTAAAAAATTTGATGGTGTATACAGCATGGTGGGTGTCATTCCTTCTTCAATCATATTTAAAATATCAAACAAAAATGAAAGAAAAAAAAACCCAAACAATAACAAGGATGCAAAGCAAATGGGATAGAATTTGCATGGAATTTTCTATCTTTCCTAGTGCTGCCAAGTTAAGGTGGAACAGAGTGTAGAAATAATTATCATCAACACAAAAGGTGCCAAGAGATATGACATTAGTATAAAAGTACACAACAATTTATTCATGCACCTTAAAATGTTTATATCTTGGTTAAATGTTTATAGAAAATTTGAGTCTTGTAATTATCATAAGTGGAGTTATAACAGAATATGCATAATTTTCTAGTTTTAATACAATGCATAGAAGTTTCAAGAAAACTTAATTATTAATTCTGATCAATGCTTCAACAATGAAATGCAAAACCTGCGATAGAAAAAAAATAATCAGACAAGCGACATTAAATATGATTAAGGTAACACTTTGCATGTTTTATAGTTAATAAAATTAAATATATACCATATTGGCAACTGCTAATGTCTTGCACACCCGAGGGTAGTTTCATTTTGGTATCAAAGCAAGCATTCACTGGATTTAATGTCCCATTTGCAAAAGTCATATTAGAAGTCATGAATCTTTTTGATGTAACTCCCAAGTGATCAACATCTTCAATATAGTCTAAAGTTAAAGACCTGTATAAAATGTAGAAAATTAATCGTTTCCATTCAATAATGAAACATTCAAAATTAAACTTTAGTACAAAAATTCTTTTCTAAAATTACCTGCAGAAAATAGATTGAAAGAATGTATAGGTTGTTTGATATGTTTTAAGAGGAGGCCCAATTTCAGCATCTAAAAAATTAGTAAATTAAGTAATGCATGATAAAATTTCATATATTTACCAATTTAATTTTTTTTCTTGAAATCAATTGAGCACAAATTTCATTAAAACATTCTTTAGAAAATGAAAACTAAATTCATTTAAATAAACTAAGACTTTTAAACAAACAATAGCAAAAAGAATAAAAATACAATATATTACAAATTCAAAAGAAAATCTCTTAAAAACTGAAGATGAATGATAAATTGGTTACTACAAAATTTCTTATGATTATTTATATTTACTCATTAGAATTTTGGAGAGACTTTGCAATTAATATTAATAGGGCCTTCATTTGTACAATACAATTATTTCCTTAATAAAAATACAAGCATTTAAAAACAATTATGTCATTGAAAAATTCCATATTTAACAAATCAGAAATGTTACTTATGCTTTGATCATTCCATTTGTAAAAAATATTGTACTTAACTTATAAAATCTTATAACAAATTCAATTAGGCCTATATTAGTCTAATCCAACAGAACAGAATTTTAAAAAAGGACAAAACTCTTACTATAAAAAACAACTTTGAGTAGAAATTTAGTTTTTTTTTTTGTATCGATCTAAAATTATTACATACTGCAAGATCCTAATAAACCAACATTTTGAGAATAAGTTCTCTTACTATCTTCAATTTGAATTTCCTTTCCATTCCTGAAAGCATGCCCCCCCTTTCAAATTCTTACTTACATTTTCGATTCCTGAATACTTATTTTTATACATTCAATACAATTTTAATTTATTCAGAATGATAAAAATTTGCAGAGTTAACTGTTTTAATGCATTGAAAGTCCTATACTTTCTTTTTAAAAACATATATATAAATACATAAATTTCATAATTTTTAAGAAGCTAGAGAATCTTAAAATAAATAAGATGTGCAGAAAAAAAAATAAAAAATGCCCAATTACTTTATCTCAGTAAAAGCAGAAATAGATTTAAAAAAGTAAATGCTCTTTGAGTTACATATATTATAGAAATTAGACAAGATGCACATAAAATAGAATGGAAAAGGACAATTAGTTTTTTTTTCCAGTCAAAATCTATCAAGAAATAAAAACTAAATGATGCACTTATAACAATAGACACATCATATTTAGAAGAGATTTATTTAATAACTTATTAAGATATTTGAGCACATTTATACATAAATTTTACATAAAATTAGTTATCAAAATTTAAAACATACCTCATATACACACACACATATATTATATATAGCAATTAGTATTAGTAACTGTCAGATATCAGATTAATGATATTGCATAAATAACAACTCATATATAAGAATCTGTTTTCACACTTATTTATTCCAATTCAGCCATTTGGTAATTATAAGGGAGGTATACAATCAATCACTGAATATATTCTTCTAAAACATTCCGAACATGATTTTAAAGTACTACTTTAGTCTTTGTCAAGCACAGTATTTAAGCTTTTCTCAGTCTCTTTAATTCCACTCTTAGATTTGTAATTTTGCATTTTTGTCATTTTGCTTTACTTTAATATTATAACTAAACTTTGTAACTTATACAGTGCTGATTTTGTGGGTACAATTCCTTAATTATTGACCAAAGTAGAGTATAAGAATGTAGTAATTTGAGATTGTCCATATGATATCCGAGAGTGAATTTTAAAATAGTATGAAATGCTTCTGATGGAATTTTTCACGTGCCTGAATCAATCAACAAACCACACACTGATTCTCAAAGGCATCAGCAGCACAATTATTAGCAAGTAATGTCATCTCTTCTTTTTCAAACAAAAAATGAAAAATAAATAATGTGAAACTGTACTAGAAAATGTCAGAACAAGAAAATACAGAATTAGCATTTTTACCTACAAAAAAAAAAAAAAATCACCCTGAATTCATAAGTTAACTATGAAATTTTCAAAGGAATAAACCATTCATAAGGAACATGAGGATGGAATTTATGCAAAGAAAACAAAATGAATAAATTTCACAAGATCAATTGTAACAGATCCATGACAAATATAACTGCTGTGAAAATTAAAAATTGATTTCCCCCTCAAAACAGTTATTTCACTTTTTTATTGAAGTTTATTTTTTACTCTTTCAAGGAAAAATGCAGTTATGGAATTATCAAATTTTTTTACACATAAGCCATACGTTTTTTCAAAATATTGTGGCGTCCTAAACTTTACACAATATTTTGAAAATATTGTTTTTGATTTCATATTAATTTTATTTTTGACAGAAACAGATCCAAGTTATCCACTAGCATAATACTTGTCCTATCCACTCTAGACTTCAATAAATAATTATGACAAAATTAAAATTACTTACTAGATCCATTAAACATGTTACAACTTTTCCCTTTCCAAAAAGTCAATGACCTGAAAGTAAAATGAATGAATCGTGATGTAATGCATTGTTAAAATTAGGAATAAAAAATTCTCAGATTTTTTTTTCATTGGTTACCTTAGGCATGAAATAGATGAAATTGAAAAAAAAAAAAAAATCAATTTCTTCTTTAAGTCGTAGGCACACGAGAAGCTATTAAATTTATAAAGGGCAAAATGTCATAAATGATTATATACAGAAAATGAAATGGATCTCTATATTTCATATCATATATTTGTGGTGGATATTTTTAGATGCTTATTTGATATATGTTGTAATTTCTACTATTTGTGTTTCATTCTTATATATATATATGTTATATATATTTGATGAATGAGTGAAAAGAGCCTACTTCTATATTCATGGCTGGAATAACAGTACCACTTCCAAATAAAGTCCTCTTATTGCTTTCGACTAAGAGAGGCGATTACTTGGTGATGAATGCAGCACAAGCTATGTTCATTAGATTCAGTAAAATACATTACACATTTGAGGAGACCATAAGCACATTTTTGGCTTAAGTGGCCAAAGCATAAGAGAGAAATATACCACGCTTAGAGCTTATACGCAGGGATTTCCAGGGACTTAGCAGCAGACAAAAAGTCTAGTAGGGATTATCCACATTTTTGCATAAATTAAAAGCTAAATTGGAATGGTATCAGGAAATAAAAATTGATTTTTTACTATGAGTTAAAGAATAAGAAAAATTAGGAAATTACATAATATTTGAGTGACACATATATATACACAATTATTACATATATACACACAAATTAATTTAAAGTGATCTTTTCATATTTAATAATATCACATGCCTTTTTAAAAATGGTTTTGACATAACACAATAATTTTTCAAAAAACATTTAGATCCATACCACTAACTTCACATAACAAAAATTCTTTATATATATATTAAAACAAATACATTTCTAAACTAACTATATTTTATTCTATTATTAAATTTTGCAGATACCAAGTGTATCCTTTTTCAGAAGAAACATCAAATATATATATAATATCACTAAGTTTTTTTTATATAAGCTATTTTATGCTTTTTTGGCAATTTAAACAAATAAAGATCATTTGGATTGAAATTTGAAGTTTGAGAAGGGTAAATAATTACAATTGTTTAAAAAATGAACTAAGAATATGAACACATTTTACAAAATAACCTTTTTATGTTGCCTAATTATACTTTTCAATCAATAAATTCCAAACAAGAGATCTATAAAACTGAAATTAAACAACATTCTCAATATTATTATTTGAAGAATATCAATCAATCATTTCTATGAATGTACTAATGTATTTATAAACATGTCAACAAATGTATTGAAACTATCACTTATGGGTGTTCTAGATACAAGTGAATTTCAGCATTTCTATAGTAAATTTATTCAGATTGCATTACTTCTAATGTAAACTTAATTCTAAATTTGAAAGCTGAACTTTAAAAAATTGTGGATAAATTCTAAAAGATGTTGGTTGATTTCATTAACATCGCACCAGAAGCAACACGAAGGCTATGGGTGACAGACCTTGTAATTTTGAACCTCAGTCAAGTGACAAGGATGATACCTGAAACTGGCATCTTCTTCTCCTAACTTCCATACCATGCCAATGAGAGGACTTTCAACCTTGACAGATTTAACATGCATCAGCCCCAGATACAAGGCAGGATTTTAGTGGCATTAAAGCTCGAACCCATGACCGCTGGCCACAAGTCTGTGCCATGACCACTAGGTTACTGTGGCCAGAAATTATAAAAAATACTGCAATCCTTTTGAATTAAAACAAACAAACAAATTTTCAAAAATGAAAAGTAGTCAATTTAAATAAAATTGTATTGATTTTGTGATAAAATACTTTATCAAGAAATAGTGCAATTTAGATGTTAAATAAAAAAAACTCAGTAAAATAAATTTCTCATAAATATAAAATACTGAATTTCAAATATGAATTCTCTCTGTAATTTTTTTCATAATAAATAGGTAAAATTTGACAAAAAAAAAAAAAAAAGACATTGAAATATGTAATTACTCTTTTCCATTCCACATATTAATGACATTCAGCTGATCAAGAGAATCTTCCCCAGTGAATACAGTATAAAGTCCATCATTAGTATCATTTTTCTAAAAAATTAAATTAGAAAGTTAGAAAAGTCATTTTAAAAAAAGCACAAGTTAATTTTTGGAAGACAAACATTTGAAAGTCACATTCAAATCAAATATGTAAACTTCATTAGTATAACTAAATACATTCATTTGAATACTACAGAGAAAATATTAGAAGAAAAAGGGCAAGATCTAGGTAAATAATATTCTAATTTATGTGTAAAAAATTGTATTCTTAAGTGCTTGAGGAATACAACAATTATTCTGATCCAAGAACTAAGCATTTATTTTCTCTTACTAAGATAATATATAGCAATATAAAATACATACTAATTGTAAATAATGAATTTTTTAAAATCAATTACCTTTTTTAAAAGAAACATGTATTAATCTTAAATTTAAAAATTTTAATAATTGGGGATGGGGAATGAATTATAATATAATTATACAGATGAAAAATATTTAATAATTTATTTGCTGAATTAAGCAATGAAAATATATAAACTACGTAATCTAACCATTATAACAATAATAAAGTAAAGATTTCAATATATAGCTGATGTGTTTGTCACATGCAGCAGAAAAATGTTCAAGCATCATGTTACAATTGGAAAAGTATTATACAGAATTGGCAAAGTACTGCCTGACATTATAATGAAATAGGTTAAATTACTCAATGTTTAAGGCTGAAAAATAATATACACAAAAATAATTAAAATTATTATAATACCTACTGAATTACATTTCAAAAACTAATTCCAGATTTTACAATAGCAATGAAAGAAAATATGATACAAAATATTTATAGCTACTTGATATTCTATCACAAAATGAAGCTCAAAATAATTACAATTTCTTCAAAATATAATTGCAAATCACTTTAATTTGAATAAATAATTATGAAATGTTAAAATACAAATGCTCCAACGATTTTCAAATGATAATAAAATATGAAATATTTGTAAAAACACATACCCCATATAACCATGCAAATAAACCATTTTTAAATGGTATGTCCCGCTTTAGTATAGGTGAAAGTAATATTATGATATCTTTATATCCATCAAAAGCTAGTTGCTTAATAGACTTTTTAACAATCAAACGTTCACCAGCTATTCCAAAAGCAAGAGAGGCAGCAAGACGTATTGGCAAATCATATCCTTTAAGGAAATTGGCAGCAAGCTGGAAATGCATCAAAATCATGACATCAAAATTCCCTTATTTTTTTTTTTTTTTAAAAAAAAGATTTGAGAATATGAATATAAATAAAAAGCACTTATTATTTCTTTTCAAATTGACATACCAGTAATGGAGCATTTAAAGTTACAATCTGATCATTTTGACTCCCAACAGATTCATTGCGCAGGAAGACAAAGGTTCTGATTTCCTTGAAAGATACAGTACCATTTGGATGAAAGACAATATCCTTTTTAACCCAACGAGATCTTAAAGACAAAAAGAAAATTTTAAATATAAAAAGAATAATGTATAATCAAGAATTGAGATCATTTGATAAAAATAATTAACAATAAAAAGCAGATTTAATATTGATACAGAAGAAAAAAATTGAAAATTTAATAATTCAGTAAGTGAAAAACTTTTTCATTCTATACCAAGAAATTAAAATTAAATATAAATACTTTCTGCTACTAATAATAAATTTAAATGATTAGATTGAATTAGAACAGAAATAAGAATTGAATCCATAAACAAAATCTATTAATGCTAGAGAGGGACAGACAAGACCAAATAATAAATTCTAGTTATAATTTTTAAAATAAAAATTTGTTCTTACACTTTCATCTTTTTACAGTAGAGGAATATATGTAATCTTTTAAAATTGAATGTTATTTAAATTTTAAAATTTACTCAATATTTGTATAATATAATACTTATCAAATTTATACTTTATATATAATATTAAAACTTAAAATCTGAAATCCAAAAAAGATTATTCAAAATATTAAAAAGCTTCTCACTTAAAAGTATAAGGCCCAACTTCTACCAGATTTGGTTTTTCCTTCTTCCTTAGGAAATTATCAGCATTTGTAATATTGAAAAAATATAGCCGTTGATATATTGGAAGAGGAACATCTTTCCACACTTCATATCCAATAGTACCATTACGGAGAGCTACTTTCTGTAAAAAAAACCCAAGAAAACTCAAATTAAATTCCTGTTTTATGCATAACATGTATATAAGATTTTATGCATTTATACATGCATAAGAATATTGAAACAGATCCCCTCTTAACACGATAAAATTCACTTATTTTATTTATATTAAATTTAAGAGAGAGAAAAAGAAAATTTTAACAAGTACTTGGTACACTTTCTCTTTATAAGTCTTTTAGTCAGTAATAACCATGGTATATTTAACATTATGAAGAAGCCAAGTTTAGACACCAAATCAACCTAAATTGACTAATTTTCAGCATTCAAATCTTCATTTACTTGCTATTTGAAATTGTATGAAAATGCATGCTCATATTAAATTCAAAAAGCAAGAAAGGAATACAAATTATTTTTTAAAAGAAAATTTCACATTGGCATTCAGCATATGTGTGTAAATTAATGCAATATTATGTAGTTCAACAACATAATAGAAACATTTAGAGATTAATATATATAATTAAAATTATATGCATTGAGAATCAATTTCATACACAGTTTTATAGCTTAAATGTATATTAAAATATAGAAATGCAAAATATGAGTCACAAGCAAGAAATTTCGTGAATACACACATAACTACAATTTCAATTTTTTCCAAAGACTATTTCAAGAAAGCCATATTAAAAAAATTATCTGCAAACAATTTAATCTTAAAATTATGCAATATTTAAATATATAATTCAAATTTTAAAAATCCTTGGACATGAGTGGATAAAAATAGATTTATAAAACAATTTCAATTTTTTTTTTATATATAATTTAGAATATATAAAAATTTATTACCTCCTTCAATAGAATATTAAATATCACAGGAAAGCAGAGAAAAAATACAGTTCCCAATACCACTAGTAAGGCCCCAACTGACAAACAGGTAACTGAAAAAAATTCAATGCAAAATTATTCAAATAGATAAATAAAAAAGTAAGTTTATCTACAACCAAAAATGACATATTTTCAAATTTATAAAATATGCAAAAAAATGCATTTCATAATTTTTTCAATAAACCATTTAAATTAATATATGTAACAGCTGATATGGCTGATTGACAACTGTTTTTTGTAACCACTTTACTTATATTTATGCCAAATTTATTGAATATACACAAAATATATCTAAAAATGATTTAATAATAGATTTTTTTTGACAGTTAACACAATACTAAAAATTATGCATAATTTAAGTGCTTAAAAGTAACAAGAACATATAAGGTATTTCTTACCGGATTTTTTATGAGTAAACATATCTAGCTAATGCAGGACATACACACACATTGAAAGCATGATTTACATTTGAGCACAGCATTGGTTCTGAATTGAAACCAGTTTTACTTGTCCTTGAAAAAAACCACAACTTCTGCATCAGAAGTTTTTATCTTCTTAAAAATATTTCCTCATTTCTACAATAAAAAGGGGGAAAATAAATTTTAGACTTTTACATGACAACAAATGATCAATTGAAAAGCATGACATCAGCTGTATGAATGAACTTCTGTAATCACATTTGATGATATGCAATGATGAAACAAATTTTTTCTCTAAAGTAATTGGATCAAACATTTTCACTTTCATGCTCAAAAAAAAAGTTTTTACTTCTATCTCTTGATTTGTACTTTAGAATAAATATATTTTTGGAGAAAAAAAAATTACTGCACAGGAAAAGAAGATTATAAGGTAGTTTATGCGAAAAATAGGCTATGTTCGAAATTGAACCTTGTGTGCAAACGAAAGAGTTCTAAACAATTATTCTTTTTACCTGTTTTCAAATTTAAAGATTAATTATCATATTTAAAACTAATGAATTAAATTTTATACTTGACATGCTTATACATTTTTCAATTTCTTTCTAGAAGTTCTTTCAACTTGAAACTACTTTCTCGTTACATTTTTTACCCAGTTAAGCTTGTTCACTGTATTACAGTTTGAAAAATTCATTTACAATATAAAATGAGATAACATGCTAAGAAAGTAAACAAAGCACAGTTACCTTTCTTCAAATATTTCTATATAATAAAATGAATATTTGGATAATACAAATCATTTCATGTTGCATATTGGTTCAAAAAAATCAATAATATTTAACATTACTAGGAAATAATATTCCAGAGTTCGTTTTTTGTTTGTTTGATGATATAAAGCATTTTGCAGCAGTAAAAAAAGAATGAAATTCGATGAAACAGGTCTTGTCATTTTCGTTAAAAACACGTGAAACAACATTTCATGTTTAATTAACATCAATATTATTTTCAAACATTAACCTGAATGTTAATTTTGCACAGAAAAACAAGTGAAATATAACAACTTAAACGACACTTTTGTGAAATACGTAAACAAAAATTCTGCATTAAGAGCAATATGGTTAAATTAATTTGTTTCATGAAGCGAAAGGGTTAATCGTCATACATCAATTAGCGACAGCAAATTGATACAGTTTGTAAAATTATACTTGGCTTCCTCTCTTTAATTATTTCATTCATATACATTCAAGATTTTTCAAAAAATACATATGAATAGTCAAAGTAGACAGAACAAAAAATTTCTTTATGAATAAAACAGTCCAATTATTACATTCCTGCAATGTGACAAAATTCCAATAACATATAAAGGACTTCCTACCTTTTTATTTTCGTTGGCAGTACTCATCCACATGAAACTGTACAGAGTTTGACTGAGACATTCAAACAGTTTTCAAAAATCGCGATTGTGTGTATACTGTCCTTGACGTTCAAATTCGCTCGTCGCACAGAAGCTCCGCCTCGTTGCTATACCAACATAGTATGGAAGAAATGCGGCAAAGGTTGAGTTGCCAATTTTTGCACTTCGCCTGATGTATGTCAGGAGGTTACATCGTATCGTTACCAAAACCTGTTGCCCGAGTCCGTACCCTGTAGTTCAATTTGTTAAAGGATTCTACTTTCATTCCGTGGAACATCAGTAAATAAATTACTTTCTCCTGGCAAAAACAGGGCAACAGGATATTTATCTTTAATAGCGCCAGACGGGATGCATACGAAATATCCAAAGCATATTAGCCTTGAAAGATTAAATTGTTTAAAACTCACGGAAATTTAAATTTCAAAAATTAATTTATATTTTCCTTTGAAACACCTGCCGTTGAAACCACTCATACCACCGCATTCTTACCGTAGATATCTACTGTATTTCAAAAAGAAATGCAGTAGACATACAATCGATTATATCTTTTTTTGTAATAACTGCTGTGTGACTCTAAATAATCGACAGTAGTTTATAAATAGCCATACCACGATATACTTCTATATCGAATTCTTTCTCAATTTATTCCCCCCCCCCATCTTGAATTGAAAAAAAAAAATGAAAGTATAATAAAGGCATATGTTGTAAGGAACGCATAAGCTGACAAATATAAAATCAGTCGAATACTGGATAAATCATAATATTACTACACACTTTAAATCCAGAAGTTTGAAATTGGACAATGAAGCGCCAATGAAGATCAAATCAAATCAATTTTGACAAAATTCCGATGATTTAATTTAAACTTCCTACACACACACACACACACACACACACACACACACACATATCCTTCATATATTAGGGTGGGAAGTGAAATCTATTACACTTTATGAGGTTGCAAAGGATGCAGAGGCGTAGCTGGGAAAGAAGGGTGGTGGAAGGGGACATCTGTCCCACGGCGTGGTGTCTAATTGGCGTCAAATTGATGTAATGAAATTTTAGAATGAAATGTTTTCCATTCTTAAAATGTACAAGAAGTAAAATGAAAAAATATTCACATACTCATCTCTCCAACAGGACCAGAACCTTTTTGCTATAATTTTCGACTCTGATTTCGAAGCACATATTAGTTTTATATGCTAAACAGAAAAAAAAAGAAAAAAAAAAATACTCTCCACTATTTGAATCCACCCCAGATACATTTTTAATGCCATTAAACAGGTCGCGCGACAGACGCGAGGTATTTATGTATCATCTTCGTTCCATTTTTGTAAATTTAGCGAAATCTTGGGTAAAAACTCATTGAAGGGTTTTTAAAAAGTTGAATTATTTAAAATAAAAATATGATTCTTTTTTCTTAAAATATTATTTGATACACATTTTAAAATTTTTTTCTCTATTTTCCCCATTACAATTTGTCAAACAAGAGGGGGTGCGACATCTTCAATTGTCACCGGGCTCTAAGAACCCTAGCTTCGTCTCTGAATCGATTTCTACCAGATGGTTATTAAATGCAAAATTGTTAGATGGCTAGCCAAGCAGGAATATCATGGTGTTCCATAAAATTTGAACATAAGCAAAAGTTTCTGAAAAATGTTACATTTTAATAAAGAAACAATCCATTTGTACCATAATTCTTATAGATAACCCATCGAACCAACAAAAAGCGCAGAGGACTTTCAGCAGAACTTTTGTGGGATCAGTAAATTTCAAAGGAAATATGTAATTTTATGGGTAGCATTAGACGCCAGGAATTTATTTAATAAAGCAGCCACAAGACAGCGTTTTAAAATTCGAATACCATTGGAAAAAAAATCATCGAGAAATTTGCCGGATAAGACACATACACAAAAATGTATTTTCAATTATAACTTTATATTATAAATATTATGTGGGATAAAAATTATGTCACAAAGCTCCACGCAATAACAAAAAAAAATAAATTAACATAATTAGACTTAATACAAATAATTAATGAATCACAATGTACGATCAAACCACACGAATTGATAAAATAAAATGAACTGGTATTTAAATTAATGTAATAAAAGTAAGTTTTATTAGCATTCCAGATGTGACCAACTTTGGTCAAGTCCTGAAAAAAATAGTAACTATTTTATTAATTATAGTTTTAAATTAAGAAACTGTAATTAATACATAACACTCTCCCCCACATACCTTCAAAAGTAGCTCTCTTTAAAAAAAAAAAGAAATTAATATCATAATAAGAGCTTAGATCGAAAATCAAGTAGAAATGAAATTGTTTTACAATATTTTAATATTTTTAATTTTCTAAATAAAGCCATATACAATATATTAACATCTTATTCATTGTGAACCCGTTACAGCTGTGCGGATAACCGATTTTAAAATTTACATGACTTAAGTAATATATTGAAATTTTCCACTGTTTATCAATCGTTATTTTATATCATATTATTATTTTAATAATTTATTAAAAAATTATAACACACCTCCTTTTGAAAAAACACCCTCTTACTTTTACACTCGTCTTACTTTCTCCCTTATTTGCCTAAAATTACGCCCCTTTCTGTATTTTTTTTACATACTCAATGTAGTATTTTACTAAAGATATAATTTATGCTAAATAATTCTTATATACTCCTTATTAGCATTCTTAATTTCGAGATTTGTCGGGAACTAGTTTCCACAAATAAAATTTGTCTTACCTCGATTTTATGCTCATCTAAAATTTAAAAGATTTTCTAATTGTTGAAAATGAAGCATATTATCTGAATTTTACGATATCATTATTTTCTATGATAATCGCTATAAATTCATTTCAAACTTTCTTAAGAAATGTTTTCATTGATGTGTTTAGTTTTAGCTTGTTTTTCTCCCCCCCCCCCATAAATAATTCGAGATAAAAACCAACGTTTTTATACAGTGGCAAAGTTTATTAAAAAAAATATTGAAATATTAGTTAAAACTGGTCTCAAATATCTAAATATTGCATTGTTAGGCAAGTAAGAACGGTCCCCAAAATTTCAGAGCTCTAACTTGATGGGAAGATGGTTAAATTAATGATAGAAAATTTGATGACACACTGATACACACACACAGACAGACAGACACTAAGTGAAATATATAAAAATGTT
This sequence comes from Nephila pilipes, assembly GCA_019974015.1. Classification (NCBI taxonomy): domain Eukaryota; kingdom Metazoa; phylum Arthropoda; class Arachnida; order Araneae; family Nephilidae; genus Nephila; species Nephila pilipes. Next base: position 682,490 of record BMAW01105839.1, read on the forward strand.
AAAACTAACTAAAATTAATTAATTTATCCGGTAAATTAAATGGTTGGAATGCAGTTTAACCCAAACATCCTTGGCGATAAGAATTATTTGGCAGTATTTTGCCAAATGTGGCTACCCTGGTCCGTTTTACGGACTTAACGTTCAGTCAAAAAAAAAAAAAAAAAATACACGCCAAGTTTGGGGCCAATTTTTGAAATCGCGCCAAGTGATTGAGCTGAACTGCATTATTGAAGAAAATATTAGTTAAAACTTGTCACAAATTTCTGAATATTGTATTGTTAACATAGGCGAGTAAGAACGATTCCCAAAGTTTCAGAGCTCTAGCTTGATGGAAAGTTGATTAAATTAACGATCGAAAATTTGATGACACGCACACCAAGCGAAATACATAAAAACGTTTTATAATGGCTGAAATACATAAAAACGTTTTACAATCTTAATTCTCCTGATCATGAGGAAATTTATTTGATCTCAAAATATTTTAATATGTTGTTAATCTTTTATCTATTCTCTTATGGGAACAAAAATAAACAAGATCATTTAGCTTCAAATGATTTATTCAAGATTTGTGTCTGATAACACAGTTGATTCACCTTTTTGATTATCGAACTTTTTATAAGCGTGTGATTTAAAGTTTTTAACCTTAAAATTAAAATGATTTGCATAATTTGGTTTAAGTAAAAAGTCTTCACGAATTTAATATAATTTTAAGAGAATATTAAATATGTTTAATATTTTGATCGTTTCTCTTAAATGCATAAGTTTAACAATTATTCAGTCAGTATACTTCATATTTTACGCACCGTGCTTCAAGTTTTGTAAAAGAATCTTTTGGCAGTTAGTTGAATATCACGAAATCTGACCTAATTTTTATTCGATTATCTTCAGATAATTAAGATGGTAAGATCAAAATATTAAGGCAACGACTCGTCAACTTCATCGTATGACCATAATGTAGTCTATTGTATTCTCACGAAGGATGCGATTCTTAAGGCTCCTGTCTACCCGCCATTTTGATTTCGTAAGCTTAATGTTAATCCTATGGAATTTTGACTTTAATTCTCATGTCTTTACAATTTGATCTATTTGAATGCAATAAAGTGGATCTGAAAGAGCAAAAATGATGAATGCTTCTTGAATTACTTTTTCCTCGATTTTAAAATATTTAAAAATTTAAAGAAACTCTAAAGAAAACTCGCAAACAGATAATTAAAATAAGGGTAAAAATGTTTTCAGAATCAGAGGAAGTAATTCCACAGCATTTTTTGCTCTTTCAGATCCACTGTATTACATTCAAATAGATCAAATAGTAAAGACAGGAGAATTAAATCGAAATTCCATAGGATTAATAATACTTCCCGAAATCAAAATGGGAGACGGAAACCAAAATCAATAATTAAATTTGTGATAGGTGTTTTCCCATATACTACACATTTTTCTCAAATTTCAAAACTATGTATGGTTTAAATGATCAGATTTAATTTATGAATGCTATAATAATTGTATACATACTTGTATACAAGTTTTTACACTCGTTCTTCGCACGAATGAGGTGAAAAATAGAACGATTCAGTTCGAAGCATAATTTTTCTAAAATAAGAACCAAGTTTAAAAATATTTTGAGTAATTTTAAGGGAAGCGTAAATGATTATTAAAAATAAGAGATTTTTAAAATTGTTCTCTTCATTTTTTAAAAGAGGGACAAATGTTCATCCTCATATTGTCCGATTACTGTTTCAGTTGTATCGATACATTTCTAGATGAAACGATTTTAAGAAATTTTTTAAAAAAAATCCTTGATTGACAATTTTTGAGGCTATTTTCAAAAAATTATTAGCCAGAAATCGGCTGTTTAATTTATATCTTTTTGATAGTACAAGAATCGTAATTTTATAATATTTCGCTCGGAAGTTAACTTACAAACAAATCGCTTCAATATTAAGAAACATTTTAAAAACGAGGCAGAATATAATTGAAAAATGAAATAAATTAATTTCAAGAAAATAAATCCAGAAATAAAAGTTTTTAAGTAAATTTATGTTGCCATTTGGGGATGGTGAAAAAGGTGAAAAGGGGGGTTTTCGACAAAAAAAAATTCATTGAAAATAATTTTTTTGAATTTAATTTGAAATTGAATATACTTACAGGGTTCCTTCCAAACATTAGCGATGCTCCCTGAAAATTTTCGAGCGATACATTCAACGGTGTGAATTTGAATAACGGAACAAACATTCAAATTTATATTCAAGATTTTCAATTTTTAAACAGTAGCATGTTAAATGAGACTAAGCAATTTTGTATTTTATTCTGCTCGAGTTTTTCAAATATTCAAAAATTCTCAATATAAATTAACATTAATTTTTTCACGGGTTCTATGTTCTGTGTATCAGTGTGAAGTACAACTAGAAACTCGTAGAAACATTTTTCCAAGATAAAATAAAGGGGTAATAGGTCTTATGCATCTACTGTTCTTTGAAACAGTAGTTCAAAAGGAATTCTCCTGAGTCACTTTGATATTTTTCTTGATTGAAAAAACGATAATGCATTCATCATCATTCTTTATCTCGAAAAATATATTAGACAGTTTAAGCACTCTTCAAGTGTTTTATCTCGTATAATTATGAGTCAATGCGCGAGACTTGTAAACAGTCGATTCACGTGAGGGATCCAGTAAAATAAATAAAAATAAAAGTTTTGTTTTTTTTAAAAAAAAAAAATCAAGCGCTCATTTAAAGACGGACTTAAAGGTACAAAAAAAATATAATTCTTTTAATATAAAATACATATTTATAAAAGCTTAAGGCACTCAACAAGATTCCATGATAATTACCGATAAAGTAAGTACCATAACTACTTATGAGATTAAAAATATTAAGGTTCCAGTCTAACGGGCATTTTGATTTCGTAGATGTATTATTAATACTATGGAATTTCGACTACCGTTCTCTTACTATTTGATCTATTTGCTTACAATAAAGTGCTTCTAAAGAGCAATAAATAAATGCTTCTGCGGAATTACTTTTTCCCTCCAATTTTTAAAAAACATTTACAAATATTTTTTAAAGACCGGAAAACTCAGAAATGAATCATTAAAATAAGAATAAAAATACACTGGTGAGCAAAACTTAAGCAAGAATGTAAATTTTAAGCAGATAGCCATGAAATTGCAGAAAAGAGGTTATTGCGATCAGTACAATGAACACGCAATTCAGTAGAAAGGTGATGCGTATGCGAATGTCAGGGACAAAACGTCACAGGCGACTTGAGTGTACGCAAAACGCGATCGGTCGGCACGTGCAGCTCAAGACTACAATAAAAGGAAAAACGTAGGTACAATTAAAGACATTCGCTGCAGATGCAAATAAGTTTTTTCGTGAAATATGGCTAGAAAAATATCAACTGGACGACTAAACACGTGGATGAATGAGCGGAAAGCTGGAGGAGGAGCGTAGTTTGACCAGTGTAGCTGAAGAGTTCAGAATCAACAAAGTGTGGTTTCGCGAGGTTGGAAAGCCTTCCAAACCATAGGTACAGCTGTAAGAGAGGTTGGTGGTAGCCGCCCTAAGAAAACAACTGCAATGGATGACCAATATATCGTCCTGCAGGCAAAAAGAGCCCGATACCAATCAGCAAGCGCTACTGCTCGGCAACTGTGTACTGTAACAGGGCGACAGGTGTCGCGGTTTACTGTGGCCAGACGCCTTTACAAATGTGGCCTATTCGCCAGTCATACTGAACGCTGCATCTCTTTGAAAGCTGGCCATCGGCGGCACCGTTGAAAGAGGTGTAAGGAACACAAAAACTGGACATCTCATCAATGGAGTCGTGTCTCTTTAAGGATGAGAGTCATTTCAGTGCCACAAGCGATTCTCAATCCTAGTTGATTTGGAGAGCGGTCGGGACACGGCTTCATCTTAGTAAAAACATGGAAAGAGACCTTTAAGGTGGTCTAAGAGTTTTCGTATGGGAAGGCATTACGCTGAACGGGAAAGCTCCACGTTTTCGACAGAGGTTCTGTAATCGGAGATCGCTATCGTAAGGAGACAATCTTTCCCCATGTGCATCTGATCCGAGATACTATTGGACCAGGCTTCCTTTTTATGGGTGGCAGTGCGCGGCCACAACAAAGTTCAGTAGCCTCTGGAAAGTGAAGATATCACTCAAATGGATTGGTCAGCGTTCACCTCTGATTTAAATCCCATAGAACATGTGTGGGATGCTTTGGAGAGATGCCTCGCGGCACGATTACATCTTCCGGGGAACACCCAACAACTGAAATAGATTCTGATTGAGGAATAGGCATTCTTACCTCAAGAACTGTTGGACAATCTGGTGCTGAATACGGAGAGACGATGCGAAGCAACCATTGTAGTAAGAGGATGGCATATCCCATACTGAGGAACATCTGCTTGTTGTTATTCCTCAAAGACAGAAAATCATGTGTAACGATACTATGAGTTCAATAAAGCCTTTTTATTGTTTGATTCCATACTATATGCATTGTATTCATTTTTGCGTAACTATGCTTTCGTCATCGCTTAAGTACAAAATGCTGTCTCTCGGATGATTTCTCGTGGAGTTATGGCAAAAAAACACCAGTTGCTTAAGTTTTGCACACCAGTGTATTTTTGAAAATCGGAGGAAAAAAGTAATTCCGCTGAAGCCTTCATTATTTTTTGCTCTTTCAGATACACTTTATTTCATTCAAATAGATCAAGTTGTAAAGATTTGAGAACGGTAATCGAAATTCCATACGATTAACACTAGGTCACAAAATTAAAATGGCCAGTAGAGGGAGCCGTAATATCACAAGTTTTAATAAGTTACATGTTATTTTACATTTAAAGTTTTTCATACCTTTGAGTCCCTCTTTAGGCCGAAGATTGATTAAAATTTTTTTACTTATATTTATTTATTTATATTTAGTTTGGCAATTTAAGATTAAAAAGCTATTATTGAATTATATGCGATTGAAAAATTTCAACTGAATTAGACGTTCTTCAGTAATATTTTCGGACTTTATATTGTTACGAAAATTTCTGGGTGTATGGGAGTGAAATCAGTCCATCTTGTAGGATAATAGCCAATGAGAGTTTATTCGCAATTCTTCTGGACAAAGCGTCCCACGGGTAGCTGAGCTTGGACAGTAAAAGAACAAACAGGAACACAGAAGTTGTACAGAATAGGTTCACAGATACAGGAACAAAGAAAAACTTGTAATGAGAGTCACATTTGTAACAGCAACGTTCAGATCATCCGTTTACTAGTTCTCACTACGGGCAAACCTCCGCAGTAATATTCTGCACTTTCAAAGCAGATATCGGCCGCTCCACAAATTCACTCGGTCACACAACCGTCAGTTCCTCGGCAGATCCACTCGTTCAAATGACGAACACTCCCCAATGGATTTAACAAGCAGAATCCAGACAGACTGACTCACAGACTCTCAGTGTATTTATACCTCTTCCGGCCAGGTATGACATCACATAGAAAAATTAAGGGAAAGTCGAATTTTTCCTCCCTTGAAGATATCAACTCGATTCCAGCACTTTCGATAACTTTCCATTTGTAACCAAAGTTGCTAAAATGATTGCCAAATGCGTCGCCAATGTTATGGGATCATTGCTTAAACTTCCCTTGGCTGACTGATAACATCTCTGTAAAAGCATCTTTTCTTTCCCAAGAGATCCGTTGCAGGGAAGCATCAGCTCATATTCGTAACAATACTTTTACGGAGGCCTGTTAATAATATTAAAGGATTTCCTCCTTTTTTTAGGCAATTCCACAATTACAATTATTAATTATTCCACATTTATTAATTATTTAGACAATTATTAATTATTCCACAACGGCTAAAACGGAAAAACGGTTTTTTCACGTAGCAAGAACGAAACTGTATACTTTTTTATGGATGTATTTGATCTGTCAATTATTATAATTGTGACGTCTTTAGTAATCTCATCTATTCTGTGGGAATTAATTATTTTGTCGGTGTTATTTGCCAAGGATGGAAAAAAAAAAAAAGAAGCCAGTTAGCGGTCTCATAAATATATCTATTGCATAAAATGTAGTTTTGTTGTGTTAGATTTGTACCATCCAATATAAATAGAAAGTGGTCTCTATTATATGGATGTGGATCTGTTTTAAATATCCAGTAAGGTAAAATGGAAGGGAAGAAATTCTTAGATCTATAGAATGAAATGTTCTAATAGGTGAATAAAAATGAGTCGGTTCATTATTGTTCAAAAGGCACATCGTCTGAAATGATCTTTTCTGTTTTATGTTCTTCTGGTGTTGGTTTTTCGTATCATCCCAAAGAGTGCTGTGACCATTCAAACCCCGCAGCAATATAAAGGGCACAGGGAATCGATTGATGAGGTTGCTGAAACGCATGATGTCAATGTGGGTGCTTAGAGTCAAATATAAAGTACAGACTGTAATACAGCCAATACAATTTTATCTCTCCCATAACCTTCACAAGTTTCTTCTGTGAAGTCTTGGAAAAATGCTAGATTTGATCAACCCCAGACTTATGCCAGTTTTAGAGCACAATGCTATTTTTTCACCATTTAATAGCGGATTTCGGAGAAACAGATCTATTGTAGATAATCTCGTCCCTTTGAAGACTCAGGTAAGAGATCCCTTCGTACAAAATATATTGTTTGATTTTTTTTACATTGATTTTTTTAAATATTTTTTTTTTATTACGATCACATTTGGAAGTATGGAATTCTTGGAGATTTATACAATTTTTATTTAAGGGCAACCTTACAATTTTTATCCAAAAGTTTTTAGAGCACAAAAATTTTAAAGTTAAGTTGACTGTATCTCATCGAATGATTTTATTCAAAAAAGGGTACCGCAATGGAGTGTTTTAAATGCCCCACTATTTAATATTGAAATTTATAACATCATTTCCACCATCTACCATCCTCATGCGTTGATGGTCTTCAAACTTCCTGCATGAGAAAAGAAATATCATTCAGAGATATCATCCTTCAGAAACATTCTTCAACAGGCTATAAATAATATAATAAAATGGAAAAATGAAAACGGTTCCTGCTTTTCTTTAACAAAAACTGCTAGTGTTCACTTTTACAGACAAAGGAGACATCATCCTGATCCAGAAGTTTGTTGTAACAATATTTTGATATACGCAATGGAACGAAGTTAAATTTTAAAGGCTCATTTTTGACAAAAAACTAATGTTTCGTTCTCATATTTCACAACTTCCCAAACGTTGTGAAGCGGATATGAATATTTTAAAGGTCATATCAAATACTTCAGGTATTCTGTTCTCATTTGTTTACTATAAATTTGAAAATAGGTCCGAAAAACAAAATTATTTTTTCATTCCAATTTATTCTGGAGTGAATAATTAGTTATTTGGTTTATTGTATGATTGTGCATCAAATATATCGAAAAATGAAATTTAAAAAAGGAGAAAAACATGAACACACCATACACTCATATGATCAAAATTAGACTATTGTTGTGTAATGTATGGTTCAGCCTGAAAAACATTACTATGTAAACAGAACACCGTACACCATACTGAACTACGACTTTGTTCAGAGCATGTGCTGAACATCTCCTAAACATAGCATATACGTGGACTGTTTAGAACCTTCCTCGTATCCCTTCGATATCATTTTAGAACGACAAAGTTTTTTCATTTTCAAACAAAAGTTTATTTTTTATATAGATTATATAGGACAAAAAAAAAAAAAAAAAAAAAAACATCCATACCTCTATTTCACAGCAGACTGTTGGTTTTAATCGAAAGTTATGGATTACTTAACATCTCTGCCATGAAAGCAAACGAGGTTATTCAATCTTTAAATTTTAAAAAAATCATTTAAAAGTTTTAAGAAATTGAACACTACACAAAATATTTACATTCAACATTTTAATAACTTTGAAATGAAATATTCTGACTTTACCTACTATACACTGATGAATTCTGAGTCATCGAATCTTGTGGCTTCACATATAACACACAATACATGTCATTTTTTTCGACTTACTCCTTCATGTTCTGTTTTTACCGATGTAATTTCTGGATTTTATAATGCGTTGGGCAACATGTCAAGTCAACATGATGATAATTTTATTTTATTTACGCGTTCTATGAGTATTTTACAATATTTAAGTCATCCAGATCAACTATATCATCCACTGATCATTCAAACATTAAAAGCGATGGTTGTTTGGGTTTTTTTAACGTTGCACTAGAAGCAACACGAGGACTATTGGCTACGGAGCTCGTAATTTTGAACCTCGATCAAGTGACGAGGACGACACCAGAGCTACATTAAAAGCCATTAACAGCCTTCATGTTGAAAACAACAAGTTTTTTTTGTTGGATACCTTCCCATGTAAGTATTTCAGGGCAATGAAACAGTTAACATTACAATTTAATCTATATCCGGTGCCTCCTCTCCCACCATTCCATTCTGCGATATAATACTCGTATATTTTAAAATACATTAAATCATTTATTCATGATTATTGGTAGGATCAATGGAACCAAGAAACAGATAATAAACTACACCACGTGAAACTTATTATTTCTCATTGACATCCATTTTCATGTAGCAGAAAGGACGTTTGATTTTACAATGGGTACACAAGACTTGCACATAAACACCTCTTACTACATGAAAATTTTTCTATGAATAATTATTGGATTTGTCTCCTGTCTGTGAGGCTCAGCTTGACTGAATGTTTCGTCTTAAACTCTGTTCGCCTTAAACGTTTGAAATCATATACTCTTTCTTTGACTTGGTCAGGGAAACTCCTCTCAACCTAATGTAACCTTTAATTTCCGACTTTAGTTTTACTGCAGACATATAATTTTATTAAACTTTATTTTGTTCTCTATCCAAAGATTAAATTTTAAATTGTCTTTACCAAATAAATTAGTAATGTCTTAACCTTGCGTTTCATACAATATATTCCATGAGGATTCAGTATCAGAAATCAATACAAGCACCCAACCAATCTTAAAAATTGTGGAAAAATCGAAATAAGTAATTAAGAGAATTTTCGCTATGAACAATGTAACTATTAGCTGCTACTTGCGACTTTCTTTATTTTCTAGTTTCGATAAGACAGGCGCCTCAAATTGTAAACAAAAATAAATACAAAAGTAATGTGCAGCAAGTAAATACGTATTAATATACAAGAAAGTTAAGATTGTATTTACTATACATTGTCAGACAGTTTCACTTATTTTAAATTCAAGGAATATTACATATCATGTGACGCTAAAACTAATTGTTTTGTAATTGTCGCGCATCTTTCTGTGAACATAGATATTTGAGGAAATAATGAGGCAATCACAGAGACTGTGGGAAAGGGTTGAACACTACCGAAATAGATGTATTTTATATGAAGAAACCGGCTTAAGTAATTTTAGAGTTTTATATCTAAAACATTTTTTCCAAGGACATTAAAAATCTAATAGTTAAGCTCAAGAACAAATAGTTAAGAAGACCGGAATTGAAGTAAAACTATGAATCTCAGAAAGGAAAATAATTTTATTTCATAAAAAGGCACAACATTTTGACAGATAATTTAATTACTAATTTATATAGACTTAATCAGTTCGAAGTACGTATTATATATCATTACTGCACTTAAAGTTACCATACTATCAGTGTTACATTTGATTAGTTATTAATATAATCAATTTAATCACGTTAACTATTAGCAATCTTTAGGAAGCACAATTAATCCGATTAATAACTAAACGCATATAAGAAAACGAAATATAGTAATAGTATTAATTAATCCCAAGTCCAATCATTATATATTCATAATCCAAATCATTGTTATTATAAACAAAAAAACGTTTGATAGAGTCTAAAATAATTTTCTACCAAAGCCTTTGGAATTGTATCATTCTAATCAATTATTAAAATAATTTTCTCAATGACCGAACCTACCATTACGAGAGATGATTACAGTAGAAGGAAAGGAAATTTGTTTTACCTCAGAAAATTCCAGTTTTAAAAGTGAAAGTAACCAGTTGCTCTCTCTTTCACGACGAAAATGACACAGCTATCAGAAATTACTAATTTCCTTAGAAGATCGTGCTCTGAATACGATATCAACCATAACACATAGCCATCGAAAAACCAAATAACATTGCAAATTTCAGGAAACTGAGAATGAAAAAATTACGCGACGAAAAACCTTTGATGGAACAAATGAATATTATTTTTGGTAACCATGGCAAGTAATCGTTCTTTTAACAAAATATGAATCATGTGTTACTTGGATATTTATCCATTAAAGTTTGCTTTATTAAAGTTGACAATAAAAGAGAGCAATGTTGATTGTCACGATATATTACTACTGCTTCGAAACTTTAATAACCCTTTTACATTGTGACAATGAAAAATGTTTCTGTTTTTTCCCGAGAACCTTGAAAAATTGTTTCAAGTGCAGCACGCAAAAGAAAAATGTAGAAATTCCGAATCGATATATTCGATTGAAAAGAAAATAAACAACATCGCGATTTAAAAAAAGTTTCTGTGTTAAAATACGCATTAGTTCGTTGGGAACAAGTCATTATTTATTATAAATGTGTTTATTTTCACTCATTATGTTTATTTTTAATTCGAACATGATAAATGAAGAGGCGTAATTATAAAGGAAACTGAAAACAACAACAACAACAAAATAATAAAGTGTTACCTAAGCTAAACTTTATCAAAGAAAATCAATTTAAAATAAAAAGTAAAATAGTCCCATTTGTTAGTTTATATGTAAATTCAAACACATTTTTAATTGGATGAATTAGTTGAAAAAGTATAAATTACAATTATAATTAAACTATATCGTATTGAAGTAATTAAAAAATATGAAAATTAAATTTCAAAGAGTAATAATATTTTAACTCTTCTGCTTAAGCCTTGATTATGAATCTCCATTAACGGACCAATGAAAAAGCTCAGTTGTAGAATGAATTAAATTAATTGCATCATGTGAAACAGAAATTACTTTTTAAAGCATAATGAATTATTCTACATTACTATAATTAATCGTATTAAGTACAACACAATAAACAGAAATAAAAGGAATTTTTTTGTGTTACTTCAAAAACAGCTTTTAAAAGAATATATGAAACGATTCGGTTATACCCGTATGCAAGAAATATTTTCTGAGGGAAGATAGAATTGAAATGCCTGAGATAATTTTCAATAACCTACAGACAAAGTTTAATGCTTCGAAATTCCTTGCAACAAATCAGCGGAAATTCGGTTAGATTTTATATAGATTGGAAATTGATATATTTTGAAATTTTGATTACTATTTAGAGCCAATATTTCGGATATAAATATGCGCACATTTTGAAATAAAAAAGTTATATAAACATTGTTATAAAACAATTGAACGGGCAGTTGGTATCAGATCTCTTAAATCTGATCTACACATAAATGAAGACGAAATTTGGAAAGCATTTCCTTCCCCGAAATTTCACTCCAAAGAGCAAATCACTAAGTGCAGAAAAAGATTTAAATTTAAGCAAAAAAATGCAGAAATGTTTACAGAAACTGTAAGCATTTCTGTTTCCCCCAAGGGCCTTATTAGGTGGGAAGTGCAGTTTTGGTCGCATATAAATAATTTAATATCAGTGAAGGATTGAATTACTATGGAGAAAAGTGCTATGGGGGTTTTAATGGTCTAAATTCCAGGAAAATGTGCGCGTTATTTAATAATGTTCTGTATAATAATTTGCGGCATATGCTTTTAATATTTTTTTATTTACATACTTTATAAAATTAGTATTTATATTTATATTAATATTGTATTTTATTATTGCGGTATTCCTTCTGTAATCCGGTACTTCACTTTTCCGGCTGTGTCAGTAATCGGAAGTTTTCACACAGACTAACAAGTCGCAGAAAATTATTTTATACCTCCTACTAACAATGGAAAAATATAGGTTATTAATACAAAACTGTACATTTTTTGTAGTATGAGTTTATGTCGTATGTTTGACATTTTATCTGCATGTATATTAAATTTTATGCAATAATACATGGTTGCAGCTATTTATACGCGTTATTTTTGGTGATTTTCTCTGCTTTTTCGATGAACCAGTGGTGCTCTAGTCCGCGATATTGGCAGGATTAATGGTATATAAACTTATATTATGTTATGTTATATTTATATTTGTATTATACAACATTTATATTATTATAATTATATTAATATATTTATGTTTTTCTACTTAAGTAACAAATATATGAAGTGTGCAAGATTTTTTTGGTTAATTAAATTCTTTTTTAATAGAGATTCATATATGTTCGGTGTTGCAGATCATTGGTTTACATTTAAGTTTGTTTTTTACTAAAATCACTAATCACTCATCAATCCACACAAAAGTATGTCGTAAAATTCAACTTTCCAGATCTACTAGATAATCTACGCCCCACGCCTGGTCAAAACAGAAAAGTTTCATATATACAATGCCTAATTCATAATTAGAAACTGAACTGTAAACCGAAACATTCAAAGCTCTTATAAAACTAACCACCTATTAACAAATACCACGGGCTCATCTAGAGAGCTGTTTGGAAGCTTGCGAATCGCGAATATGCTCTTCACATTACGTTTATATAATGAAACGTCGCTTGCATGTAAGTCATTTCTCTCTCACTTCGAGTAGAAGGTCAAATTTACATGATTCTAAAATCCTGTGGACATATAATGCCATCTTATACCTAAAATATTGGTTTTTAAAACGTTCCAAGACTGACACATATACTTGACTATTGAATGTCAAAGAGAAAACGCTTTGTCAAGTCGGCGCGCCAATCGTCCTGAAGGGGTTAACAATTTGAGATTTATCCTAAAAAGTTACAATAAATGACATAGATATGTTGTTGGCAAAATGAAATCAAACAATATAGCTATCATCAATAAGATTTATGTAGCTGTGTATCTTTCCACTGACAATTATTTGCTGTTGTGGATCAAGTTGACTAGAAGAAACTATCAGAAACAACTTCAAAAGTTCAGAACTTGCTCTAGTTCTGGTATTCGCTTCAAGATGACGCTGTACCCTGTAACCAATTAAGCATAATTGACGTTTTCGCATTATTTTATCGCTCCCCACAAGAAAGCTCATTATTACTGAAGCTTTGCCCCGTCTTGCACTCACTTCTTTACTCTCCGCAAGATGACACTAGTATCCATTGCGCATGGCGCATCAATACGTAACACACAGACCTCGCATTGGCTATCTCTGCCGTAGTGATATGTTCCGGACACCTGCTCGTAAGAACCGAACAAATTTTGAACTGAGCAGAGTTCACCCCTCTCCATAAAGATACTTCACTTACCGATTAGTCTAGAAACAAAAATTTGAACTTAATTCAAAAGTATAGTATGTTGGTACGAGTAATAAAGCATAGTATGTTGTCATGCTAGCTAGATCTTCTGAAGTACTTGGGACTTAAAAGAGGAATCAGAGTGGCCCTCAAATTAAAAAGTTTGAAACCCCCTGCTTTAAGCGATGAAAAACAGAATTATCGAAATATGAAGTCTTAGCATAGTTTTAACAATAAAACAAAATCTGATAAAAAAAAAATTATATTTATTTTCAAAGTTAAAATTGAGCCCCTTTTCTCAGTATCACATTTTCGAAATTTAATCCGGCTCATTTAGTTCAATTGTCCAGCACACTAGGAGGGAGAAACTACTTCTCCCTTTTTTTAATAAAAAACTAACACATCGGTTTATTTTGGGCGTCCAGAAATTAAATATCACATAGCTAGGTAAAAAGGCATTCTGTAAATACTAATTATATTTTCCATAATTTAAAAAGTATGGAGTTTTTCAAAAAATGACTCAAGTTTCCTCGATTACCCCATAGCCTAAAAATTCAGCTTTACAAATCAAGGATAATCAAAAAATATTTCGTGAATTATTCCATTTGTTTTATTATTTTTTTAAATCAATAATTTTATTTAACATTACTTGAAATTCTTATGTTAATTTATGCGAGTTCATGTGGCCCTTTTGAAGGGAAAAAAATCAAAATAATTTGTATCAACTAAAGAGGACTCTAATCAAAGAGCGCAATTGAATAAGAGTTAAATAGCGAATTATCATACTTTATCCAATTATGATACATAAAATTGAATGAGACTATAGGAATTCGTCGAAAGTTAATCTTCAGTCTATTAAATATATTTAGGAGTGAAATTAACTGAATTATATTTAAGCTTAAACCGTGGATAGGATACACGCACGCACACACACACACGCACGCACGCACGCGCGCGCACACACACACACACACACACACACACACACATATATATATATATATATATTAATTTGGAGGCTAAAGCTAAATTGTAAAATTAGAATTCCCTTAGACTAAATTTAAGCATTAATTAAATTATAAATAGAAACTTTCTTCTTCCCCTCCCCCTTCTAAATATATTAAGTTTAGTCTCATATTTCTCTTAGGCTTATTTTTTATTATTCCACTTAAGTTGAGAATTGTTAACTCGTATTGTTGAAATAAGAGAGCCATTGATTATTTTGACAACTTAAATCAAATGACACTTAATGAAAGTTAACCGAAGAAACATACCTGGATTCCATAACCATAATTTTTCGACTCAGATTTATTGTTTATTAACATAGCTCTTAGAAGCAACACAACATATTCAAAGAATTTTAAAGAATCAACGGTAAAAAAATCACGGAAATAATGATTAATTAACATTGATGAGCACATAGAAAAGAAAAAATGAAAAATACTTACGATTATTTATAAATATATGTATTGTTTGAAGAAGCACAAGAGAGAATCTCGCAATACACTCTTACAGACAGAAAATAAAACAAACATTATCCTAATCAAAATATCTGATGCTTGTCTTTCTCCGATAAAATTCAAAACTTTTTTCTTAGTTCTTGCGTCATATAAACAATGTTCTTTCACAAACATGATTTAAAATAACACATTCGGTTGTAAAACTAACCAGCTAAAACAGAAAAATAAATTAATTTAAACTCGGACCTTCACATCATCGATAAGTTCACAGTAAGAAATTCTAAATACATATGTTAACCAAAAGGCCATCAAAAGAGAAAGGAGTCTATATAAATATTCATAGCAAAGAAAACTAAATATTAGGGCGTGGATATCAAAGTAGTCAAATTTTCGGTTTATTCAGCAACTATTGCACCATTTCATAGACTAAACATATGTTCTCGGGTCTGATACTCTGACCACTGGTTTTTAGGAATTAAATGAAATTCTGCGGTCCATACAGAGCCAGCAGTTAACGTTATTTTTAAATGAACTGTTCTGTTTGATAACGAAGCATAAAGTGAAATTAACTAAAAAAGTAAGGCAGATCTTTGGGTTTTTTTTTTTATTTTTTTTAATTCCGAAATCAAATTTTGAGAAGGAATTCGCCATTACTGTCTGTGGACGTACAACTTAATTAACTAGACTCCCCATTTGATATTTTTTCCCAGTAGGCTCTATAGTTATTAATTAGTTGGCCTCGTTAATTGTCCGAGTTGAATTGAAGATAAAAGCACTCAGAACATAGAAAAAGAAATTAGTACAACATAGATTCGAGAAAAAAAAAAGTAATATTATTGCATACTTCTCTAAATTTACAAACAAATAAACCTTTTTTTTTTTTTTTTTAACTTTTAGCAAATCAAAAAAAAAAAATTCGGTTGGAATTAATTGCCCCTGCAAACCACGGTATTGTCTCGGGAATGGACAGCAGCAACTTAAATGTATTTCTTAACACGGCATCTACTAAAATGAAATTAAACAATAAAAAAGACACTTAAGGCCGGTCAAATTTTTTCTTTTGCCCATTACCGACTTCGTCTCTACTTAAAATAATATTGATGTATATCTAACTTAGCGAAAAGTCAGATTGAAGTTAATTAACAGGATCATTAAATCATAAATTAGCCTGAAGTCTAGACCACCTCAAAGATAAAGGGGTACATCAGCTTTTACTTAATATTTGCTAACGTAACTTCATTACTATAAATACTGGGAGGATCTTGCAGTATCTAAGCGTTTTGAGTCTGGCCAATAATTAGTAAGATCTTTCTGGACATTTCTTGTCACATCAAGTTAAGGATGACTAAGGTTCTAAAATTAAAGACAGCTGATACTAAAAAGGAATTATGAGATGCTACAAATGCATTGAAAAAAATATGCTGAGGATGCATTATATATCACTATGTTCAATAATATCGCAAACATTCTGCTATAGGAATGCCCGGTACACAGAGATGTCAGTTACATTTAGCTCTTAATAATATTAGTTAAAACGAACATAAGAATAAAAAAAATCGCATGTAATAATAATAATACTTTATAAATATATTATTTTAAGAAAATGGCTTTATATTTAAAAACATGGCTGCAATATAGGAAACCTTGATCACGATTTATATAGAACTCGAGGTTATAAGCTAGTCAGTCTTGTTCGGCATCTTGCACTGAAAAAATATTTTCCGTATTATAAACATCAGAGATATTAGATAAAATTTATTTAAAAAAAAAGGGAGCAGATAAATATTTGGATTCAAAACTGTTGGAAATATTTATTCACTGCTTTTAAAGCCCCATAAAACTAAACTTCCTCATTAAATTTCTAAAAATAATTTCAATTTAAATTAAATGCTCTAATTCTATTAAGTTCTTAATGCACTAGCGCTCCTGGAGTTTCTCCTTTACACAACAGCATTGTTCGAATTGTTATTTTTCTTTTGATACTGGCACACACCTTTTCTGGTATATTTCTAATAATCTTTCAATGCATCTTGATTCCGACATTCTTAGTGCAAGAATGCTGTCAGACAACCTGGACAAACAGGATGACAATCAGACAACCCAGGATGGCACTTCACACACAATAAATACTCCCTCAATATATAATTAAATATAATTCCTTTATTATACAGTAATATATTTCTTAGCGTGATTCACCCCGAAGAAAGCTTGCTTTAAATATAATTCCTTTAATCTGTATTTCCTCCTGGTTGTAGGCGCGCCACTACAACCAGGAGGAAATAACCATACCCTATAACATTTCCAGGTTTACAAAAGTGCCCTCTACCTTTAGATTATAATAAAATGACTCGCATGGGTTCGTTAATCATCTAATTTACGCAAATAAGGCATGTCTTGTTCAAACATCATTGTAACTAAAACTATGACCAATGAGGATAGAATTGCAAATTCCAGCGTCGTTTCCTTTCACCTACCATAGGAGCTGCCTTTATCTTCGTTATTGTTACAGTAGACACGAACAAAGTTGGTTATTGTGTTACCTTCCAAAGTAATTCTTGTCACGTTTTTCTGATTTTATAAATTTCATAATTGCGTATTTTTAAAGTATATTTCTTGCATAGAATACTCTGACGGCCAGGGAAGGTATCCAACAAAAATTCAATCTTGTTTATGATGTTTATTGGCGATTCAAACACATTCGTCACTATGTGCAAAAACTATATACATTAACAACTCCCTAATAATGTTTTAGAATTAATTACTCTCAAGTCTGATGGCTTTCTAGACACCTCGCTCATTACCGAATTATTCAAAACTCGGATGTTTTAAATGCGACAACTTTTTTGGAGTGTTTGGCCCTCTTTGTGCAATGATCTCCTGTCTAAATCAGAGTGAGAGATGGAATGAACATTGGTTTCAAACACTTACCCAGAAGAATATTGTTTTTGTTAGAAAAGAGAAAAATTAAGAGCTATCACATAGATTTTAAGCAATAAAAATATGCAGTATTAAAAAGTGTTGGAAAAAATTTAGGTGTCAAGAGAGTTCCCAGTGTGAAATTGCACTGACCGGATCTATGGTGCATCACTTCTATTACCGGTTGAGTTTTCAGAACCCAAACTGGACAAGCGTAAGTGAGGACAAGCATCATTCCTTAATGTGCTATAGACATCTAACTCTTGGTCGAACAACACAAGCAACCAACTCTTTTCTCGCTTCTTCTCCTTTTACTTGCGAAGCAAAAGTTACAGACATGATATATATCTATATATTTTCGGAGTAAACATGTTAAGATGGTTTTATCTCCGTTCTTTTTAACTTAATATCGTACTGTACCACTCGTTTTATAATATACTGCGCTGTTCTGTACTATAACATAATAAAATATTGATGGCGTATTTGTTGTTTTGAATTATTGAGGGATGATTACACGTTTATCTTTGGTTTCTCACTCTCAGAATTTCCACTGAATGAGTCAAACTTCAGGTCTCAATCGTACTGAAATCCTTATTAAAATAAAAAGAAATCAACAACTGATTGTTATTAACTCCATACTTAGGAGCAACATGACAGCTATTGATGATGGACCTCGTAATTTAGAATCTTAGTCAAGTGACAATGATGACACCCGATATGACACTTCACTCTCCAAACTTCCAACCTCGCCAACGATAGGACTTTGATCTTCGGTAGATTTAACATATATCAGCCATGCTACATGGGTAGGACTTTAATGACGTCAAAGCTCGAATTCACATCTCGACGGAAACAACGCTAGCCGCAAGCTAAAGGCTATGACCACTTAGTTAACATGAAACCAAGAAACCATTAAAACAGATTTTGTTTTAACTTAAAATGTTATTCTAAATTTATTTCAATACAGTTAATATCCAAACACAAATTTCTGAAAAAAATAAATGCAATAAAACCTTTCTAAAAGTAATGCAGGCAATAATTTCGTTTGTCTCAGAAAAAAGTAATACTGAAAAGTCGTTAACGCAGGTTGACGATGAAATGACAATCCATTGATATAAAAAGAAATGACACGATAATAAAACGTCATACCCTTCTGTTATGACGACACAGTACTCGTACATACATATACCTCTTTCAATTTTTAATAAAACAGGGTTTGGAAGAGAAGTAACCGAACTTTTTCAGATTTCCTTTTCCATCATTTATCCAGCTGACGCAGCTGTCAGAATTTCTTTTAGTGATATAAATATTTGTTGCTTTAGTGTTTCGAAGAAGAGAAATAATTCGTATCTTTACCACAAATTTTATGACGAACATACAAATAAAAAAAAATAATAATATGTTTTGAGTTCCGAACATTTATATTTATTTGTCAAATAATCTATGAGTTCTGTGTGATAAAAGAAAATAATTTTTTATCATATTTGCTGTAATAAATCGGCAGTATTAAGATTTCATAGATAGGTACCTCTAAATTTTATGGCAAAATAAGCTGAAAAATGGTAACATCTTTATCGTCAACACAAAATAATAAAAATTCTACAGGCAATTTTAAATATTAAAAGAAAAGGTCGCTGTCAGGTTGCGAAATCATCACTTAAGCTGGGCCAACACTCCTCAAATTCACGCCAACAATAGGAGTGTCCATCAATAGGTCTAATGTGTATAAGTCCTTCAACACTAAGAGAGGCCAACCTTTTGCATACCAGGCGCCAAATTTTTGACAGACGAGTTCTGATTCGCCATATAACTTGAACACTTTTTATACCGTCTTACGATCATTTTTAAAGGTTGGTATAAATGGAGATCAGGATAGAATCTGCTTTGCTTAGGGGGCCGCTTAGCCCAGCGATCATGGTTGTGGACTAGCGGCAGGCAGTTTTCATCGAGTCGTAGGTTTAAGCCTTGATGCCATTAATGACCCGCCGTGTAGCAGGGCCTGACGCACGTTAAATCTGTCGGGGCTCAAAGTCCTCCCGTTGGCGTGGTGTGGAAGTTAGAAGAGGGGGTTGTCATCTCAAGTGTCGTTCTTGTTACTTGACCAAAGCTCAAAATTATGAGGTCCGTCGCCAAAAGCCCTCGCGTTGCTTCGAGTTTGACGTTAACTAAACAACTCACTGCTTCGCTTAGCAGAAGGGAAAGAATTACTTAATCTAGCAGTTAAATTAATTGAATTGCCAGTTTAATGAAGTGGCCGCGGTAGCCAAGTGGTCATGGTCGTGAACTCACGGTCAATATTGTTTCCGTCTAGCCGTGGTTTCAAGCTTTGGTGCCACTAAAGTCTCACCATGTAGAGGGGCTGATGCACGTTGAATCGGGCTGAGGTCCCAAATCTTCTCTAGTGTGGTGTGGAAGTTTGAAGAGGGAGGTACCAGCTCAAGTGTCCCCCCTCGTTACTTGACCAAAGCTCAGAATTTGAGGTCAATCACTAATGGCCTCCATGTTGCTTCTTAGTGCGTCGTAAATGATCAATTAATAAGATTGATATAACCATCCCACAAAAATATCTCTCAACATTTACCTTGTAAATGTTGAAGCATAATTCCATTTTCAGAATGTTTTAAAGTTTATCTTACATTTCTTCTTCTTCTTCTTCTTTTTTTTTTTTTTATCAAATTTGACTGAAGGGCCACTTTTTTAGTTTTAGTTTTTATTAACCTCACCCTAGAAGCAACACGAAGAGAAAGACCTGAGCTGGCACCCCCTCTCCTAACTTCCACACCACGCCAACGGGAGGACTTTGGGCTAAGACAGATTTAATGTGCATCAGCCCCAGCTACACGATGGGTCCTTGATAGCCAAGGATCGAACCCGCGACAAAACGGAAACCACCGGTCACAAATTCGAAACCGTGACCGCTAGGCCACTTGACCGAAGGGCCACTAGTAATCATCTAATGCGTGCGCCTCGTTTGATGGATGCGCCACGGTATGGCTATCCTTGTGACGTCATAGCTCGTATACTTCGCGTTTTTCATTATTTTAATTTTTTGTCTCTTTATTTTTGGAATGTATATTATTCTGTACTCGAATGACATCACTATTTCCTACTAAAGATGATATTGATTCGCTTCCCGGCAGACAATCTGGCAGAAGATATGGCGCTGTTGACCTGAACGGTTGTCTGTAAGATTATTTCTGATCTAATCGTGTACGCGCCTCATAAAACTTTGTTAATAAAAGGTTTTCAAAAATGAAATAGATGCCTCGAAATATTTGCCACCACACTACACCCTGTTCTACACGATGGGTCTTTTGTGAAAGCAGGGCTCGAACACGCGGCTCGACTGAAACATCCTCGGCCACGAGCACAATGATATTTCATTTAATGAAGTTCAAGATTTAAAATAAATTGATATTCAATTTGAATTTTGAAAAAAAAAAAATTAATGCCCAATATACACGCATAAATTAGAAATTTTTAGGGGGGAATGACATACAATCGAATAAATTAAAACTAAACGCCATTAGTAATTATTGAGACAGTATATAATTCTACAAATCAAAAACAACCATTATTTTTCATAACATTCGAACTCGATGATACTCAAAGTACCGTATTGTACCTAATATAAGCCAACCCATGTATAAAACAGAGAGCATAGTCCTCCCCCTCTTTCTTTTCATTTTTCAAAGGTCTATCCAAAATTCACATGCTAAGCCGAAGAGGTAGATCGATCTTTTAAAAAATCTGTATCAATAACTGTACAGATGTCAGCGAAGATGTGTGTTTGAAGAGGACAAATTGTAGCATGGAAAAAATTGAAAGTAATGAAGATATGCATCTAGACATTCCAGTGATTAGATTCGTTTGGTTTGATTCAATTAACGTGGCACTAGAAACATCACGAGGGCTTTGGGCGACGGACCTCTTGATTTTGAACCTCGGTCAAGTGGCGAGGACGACGTCTGAGCTGGCATCCCCCTCCTAACTTCCACACTACATCAATGGGAGGATTCTGGGCCCCGACAGATTTAACGTGCATCGGCCCCGACTACACAGCGGGTCTTAAGTAGTATCAAGGCTCGAACCTGCGACTCAACGCAAATCTCCGGCCGCGAGTCCGATGTCTTAATCACTCACTAGGCTACTGCGGCCACACCAGTGAGTGGAAGTAGAATTGATAACTAATTCAGATCCGTGGATTCTCTGACACGGACTTTAAAGTATTCATATTACTATTTTTAATATTATTTCAAGGTTGTATTCAAAACATCCAAAATATAAGAAGATTAAGGTAGTGAGTGTTGGTGAAATTTAACGGCACAAGAGTCAGATGTGGCTATGCTGCGCCAAACAATGTGTATCTGTCATCTACACATTAGCGAAATTGGGGGGAAAGTAAAAATTGGTTAACCACACACACATGTACAAGGTGAATGGTCGAAAATAGAGAAGGATTGCTAGGGTGTCTGGGGGTACGTCACCCGAATTTACAAATGACAATAAACTCCCATGGGAAAGAAAAAGATCACAAGGGTGCGCAGGGGTCATGATGGCCGCTCTTACATTTAGAAGGTAAACCACGGAATTTTTTCCGTTTGCCAAGCTTACATTTCTCCCGGATCAGATTTTCGTTCCGTTTCAACAACCACTAATATAGTTTGGTTTGGTTTAATTAACGTCGCACTAGATGCAACACGAGGATATTGGCAACAGACCTCGTAATTTTCAACCTCTGTCAAGTGACAAGGAAGATACCAGAGAGGGCACCTCCCTCTTCTAACTTGCACACCACACCGACGGAGCTGATGCACATTGAGCCCCGACAGATTCAATGTGCATCAGCCCCGGGTACTGGTGGGTCTTTAGTGGCATCAGGACTAGAGCCAGCGACTAGACGAAAACCGCTGGCCGCAAGTCCGCGACCATGGCCACTAGGCTACCGCGGCCTACCAGTAATTTTGACACTTTTGAAAATAAAACTCATTTTCATAAAAAGAACAATAATTTCATTAAGAATTATTTTCCTCACAAAGTTAAACTATGTAAACCAGAGATAAAAATGTATTAGATTTGGTGATTTACAGCTTACATGCGGCTAACGGAAAAGTGCCTACGTTTTTTGTAAATTGTCGGAACAATACATAAACCGACACCGCTATTTTTCTCTGAAAAAGTTTCAAATATTCTCGGCATATACAGAGATAAGGCATATTTTTAAGTAAAAAACAATAATTTTCAGCACATTTTTCAAACAATGTCACAGATCTAGAATTAATGAAGAAACTATTACTATAGAAAGAAAGTTAAAAGATGAAGAAAGTATCGAAAACAATTAACGAAATTTATCTTTTAAAGAAAGACGTTCTCACTTCATTTTGATCCTTAATTTTATTACAAAATACATTTTTTTTTAGTATAATCAATCAAATTTGTTACACGTTTTGTTTCAATAGATTTTTTACCCATAAATTACATAAAGTTTTATTTTAACGAGAGGAAGCTACAATACTGGAATGTTTAGATAGTAGCTTTCATCACACCTATAGAAATTACTTAATTTTCATAGAGAAAAAAAATTACGAAGTAAAATTTTTTTTCGTGGCGTAGCCTTGATTAACTTACATGGGAGAAAAAGAAAACGATTCATAGAATCCACTGACCTTGCGAATTAGAATTTCCATTGCAAAAGAACAGGGTCATGGGGGCTGAAACACAATACGCCTCAAAGCCTTTAGGTTGGCGTGGTGTGGGAGTGGACAGAATGTTTCATGTTTAAGGGTCAGCAGACCATAATTGGAAACTATAGAGCAAGACAACGGTATAGATTTTCAACTATTCGCGGTCAAGATACAAACACAATTGCATCTACCAATAAAGAATAGTTTTTTACAAGTATTTTTAATGTTCATTAATGTATTTTTTTAAATAACTTCTAAATGAGAACAAAGACAATTAAATTTAGATATTATATAATTAAAACATTTGTCTCTTTGCGGCTATCGAAATTCTGTTTTAGGATTTTCGGTCTTGGTCGTGATTAAGTCAGTACAAGTATAATACAAGGTAAGCGGTATAATAAATGATTAACCTCTTAACATTTTATGATTATTCAGTACTTTTAAAAGCATAAGATGACAGCTACAAAAAACTTATTCTTATATTTAAAAACCAAACACAATTTTTGCAATCACTTGCTAGCACGTGTGATTTATACTTGTACGAAAATGGGTAGCGACTGGAAATGAAATTGATAGGCATGTTACACAATATTGTATATTTATCATCTTTTTATCAGTTTAAAATAATGTTATACAACATGCGAATCTCTCAGAAGCCAATGTAATTAAGTCCCTTTTTGATATTTTCTGGTTTTTATAAATTTTAATGGAATACATATTCTTTATAGTTATAAAGAATTTATTGGTTGCTTCGGTTTTTTTTTCTTTTCTAGTGGCCGCGGTAGCCTAGTGGTCGTGGTTTCAGAGTCGTGGCCGGCGGTTTTCGTTTAGTCGCGGGTTCAAGCCTTGGCCGCTGAAGACCCGCCATGTAGCCGGTTCTGATGCACGTAAAATCTGTCGACGTTAATAAAAACTAAACTTTGTTCCCCTCCCCCTAGGTTAGAAGCTCTTTCATTTATAGCATCTGAAAATACGTTGCATAATAATATCAAAAGCCATTGTGTATTAGTCCACTTTTTATCAATGTTTTTTTTACATACACTTTGAAATAAAAACTGAACCCTTTATATATATATATATATATATGTTGGTGACACTGAAAAACAACAAATTCATAATTACAATGTTACTTCTGCTATTTAGAATTGTTCGAGACACTAAAAATTGCGTCCATTTCTAGTCTGAGGTTCATGTGCTTTCTTTTAATACGAAACATCTAAACTTTGGTCAAAACATAAAAACATTACATTGCA
The DNA here is from genome assembly GCA_019974015.1 of Nephila pilipes. Classification (NCBI taxonomy): domain Eukaryota; kingdom Metazoa; phylum Arthropoda; class Arachnida; order Araneae; family Nephilidae; genus Nephila; species Nephila pilipes. Next base: position 707,149 of record BMAW01105839.1, read on the forward strand.
GTGTTTGGGAAAATTGTGTTATCAAAAACATTAAATAATTTTTAATAACTATAAAAATTGACTTTTAAAATAATAAAAATAGATTTATTGTAAGGGTATTTAAAAATAAAAATGTCAAGGGAAATGGAAAACAGTGATAGTGTGATAGTGAAAGAGAAATACCATTTTATCCTAATTTAAGAGGAATTAATCGTATTGACACTGATACATGTTAGGTAACGAAAATATAGAATATCATGAAAATGACCAAGAAGTTGGTAGAAAATGGGGCAGGAATCAGTAAATGGTCTCGGGAAAAATAGTGAAATACTAAAAAGGATTCAAGGTAAACTATATCAAAATAGAAATGAGAGAATAATTCCCGCAAAAAATTTGATAATTAACCTTCTGATTGTATTTATGGATTTCTAAGCACTTCTAACTTTTTCTCAAAAAAAGGCGATAAAAAGATAAATTTATTTTTTTTCAGCTACCAAAATGTATAAGTTTTAGGATGTTGTAATAAATACTATCGTTTTTATTTGCACATATTGTACGCATCTTGTTTTGTGGTAGAGTCAACTTTTGGAAAAAAGACAATATACCTTTCTGCTAAAATTAATAAACCAAAAATTTAAAAAAATGAATGTATTAAAAAATCATTAGTTTTTTTTTTTCAATTTTGGTTTTTTGGACTTCTGAGCGACTCATAATGGAGCGTAGATTTTACTGTAACTGACTGAATTTTTTTAAAGCTAAAAATTACTTTGATGTTTTCATGTAAACCAACAAAATTTATGAATATCACGCTCGCTTAAAGTAAAATTACGTAAAATAATGGAAATTAAAAAAAAAAATAATAATTTACCATAATCGATCTAGTATAATTAATACTTATCTGTTACCAACCTCTCCCCATCAAATCAGTAATTTAATACTATACTTGTTCAATTATTACGCAAAATTGCTGAAGTAATGAATTAGATTTTTAGTTATTTTTACACAATTTGAATTCTTAATGATTTGCAAAACATTTTTATTAAGAAATGAAAAGAAAAAGATGCGACTAGAATTCTACCATACATTTTTTTGTGTGTGAAGACCTTTATTTGAACTACTTTTCCCACTTTAAGATTTTAGGAATTTCTTGCGATATTTAAATTTGTGTGGGTTTCCAGTTATTACATATTATAACATGCTTATTATAGCGAACTAGAATCATTAGCATATATGGGTTTTAGACTCGCAACGAAAAGCATTAAAATCGGGAGAATTAGTGTACAATGGTCATTTCTATATTTGGTAAGAATTCTCTTAAAGTGAAGATAATATGCAAAATATTCAAATTTGAATAAAAACAAAAGTTGAAAAGTATTCGAAAGATACGAAATTTTAATAATCATTTTTTTTTTTTTTTTTTTAAATTTTGATAGATGTTTTGAACACTATCGGTTGTCTGTTTCTACCCAATTCAAAGGTCTACTAAACACAGCCAATACGTCTCGTAATTCTAAACCATTGTCCGTTGACAAGGTCGTACTTGAACTGGCGCTACACTCTTTGGAGGATTTTGAGTTCTAACAGTTTTGACATGGACCAGCCCCTCTACACGAAGGATTTTCAGTGGCTTCAGGGCTGGAACCCATGGCTGGATGGAAACGACACCGGCCGCGATATTGAACATTCAAGAACATTTAAATTCGTATAAAGGGATCGTGTTTATATCAGCTTTCTTGCTTTACACGTTGTGCTAAAATAATCAAATCTCAAATTTTTATACTACATAATATATAGAAGTACTTAGATAATTCTCATAATTTTCGACAAAAATTTAATTCGTTTTTTCCTTTACATCTACAGAGAAAATATGTGAGGCAAGTTTTTAGTTTTTACTTCTTCTTTTATTAAAATTTTAAGGTTTTTACTTTCAGTTAATGAGTAGTTCTTGGACTAATTAAGAATGCTGAAGTGATTAAAAAATTATAATTGCAGAGCAAATAGATAAGTGTAAGTCTTTTCACACATAACAGAAAATATTAAGATCAATTTGCTTAATATTCGAATTGCCAAAGCGTACTAAGGACGTATCAAACTCTTGTTCCCTTTTATAATGTGTAGCAAATTTAATTCGCAACCTGAATACATACAGACTGATATTTGGATGTTTCACTTGCCAAATCGATTAACTCCACTTTTTGAATGTAATTGAATTTTAATATCAAAGCACTTGATTGACTCCTAACTGTGAATATCCAAAACAATTTCCTCTAATAACAAGTACTAACACCACTAAATGACAAAATCTTTTTAGCCATTAAATAATAAATAATTTATTTCAGAAGCCAATCTAATTAACTCCATACTATAATGTATTTATATCATAATAAAAATCTGATTAACCCAGTCTGCACTCTTTTTTCTCTGCTACAAATATAAAAATAAGTCACATATTCATTTGGCCAGAACTGAAGAATCTCACGGGTCTCTCGAAATTTCGTCATGACTAGTAAAAAATATTAAGATTTGTGCTAAAAAAAAAAAAAGAAAGAAACCGATTCAGACTTAAACACGGGACAAAACAGAAAAATTAAAGCTGTTTTATTCTTATTAAAATTGCTTCAAAGTACAGAAATACGATTTAGATGAAATTTCTGGTAAGTGGACACAGTTACTAGCCTAGTGATCCACAATTTGCTTTTATCAAATATTAAGCAATAAAAAGTCCAGATGATTGGTATTATGTAATAAAAATCTATAAAAAAGAAAGCACCGTTTCATATGGTTCAAATGACGCATCAGGACTTTTTTTCTACAGGTACTTTAAAACATTCTACCAACAACCAGAAAGGCAACAGCTATAGCGATACCAGTAAATTGGCTCAAAATGCACTGGATAAAATTAGAAAAGTCGAAACCCTTCCTCATACAAATTAAAGTGTTACTTTAACGAAGATACCAAATGTAATGCCATTAATATAAGAAAATGTGTAGCAGGTAGATCACTAAGTCTGAAAAATGTTAACCAGCCTTTATTGCATCCAACAGGTAGAACTGTGATAAGAAAAAAAAAAAAAAAGGTAATATATAATAGACTTGTTGAAAAAAAAAAGGGAAAGATATAATAGACTTGTTGAAAAAAAAATCATTCCTCCTATTAAACATGAATATAATAAAACTTTAAGGACAAATCGACATGACGGGAGCTCAAATACAGCTAACGAAAAAGACATTTATACTGATGGTAAATCAATTTAAACCATGTAATAATATTCGTAATATTATGTAACAGAACAGTAACAGAATAGTTATTATTCCTTTTTGATAAAATATTTAATGAAACATATATTTATATAATGAAGTTTTCCGTAATAAAAAATTATTCGGAGACTGAATTTGATTCAATAATTTTCTTTCATTTGCCCAAAATCGATTAACCCCTTAATCACGATAAAACTGAAGTAATAATAACAATTACTCCAAATATATTCTATCTTATAGTATCTATATATGTCGTTAGATAAGAGATGCGTCTGCAGTAATACAATCAACATCGTATTTTTAAATTTGTAATTTAAAAAGAATTTTAAAAAACAGTATATAATATTTTTTTTTTTATCATTTTTCTCTTCTTCTTGTCTTATGGAGTTAATCGATTTGGCAAATGAAGCATTCATTTTGTTCCTGAAAGCTGTTATACGAAAATGAACCGGAATGAGTGTGTGAGTGAAAATAGGGATTTATGGAGCATTAATTTGATTACGCTGTGCCAAACCATGTGTAGCTGCGATCTAGATAGACGATGGAAAAAAAAATGTTGACAAGGAGGATTGAAATGAAGGATCGCTAGGGTAATTCGGGAGATCGTCATCAGTGTTTACTAAAGACAGTAAAATACATGGGTAAAAAAAATATCATTAAGGTACCTACGGTTTATGATTCCCGTACTTACCTTAAGAAAGTAATATGATAGTGATTGTTTGTTATATGATAGAGAAAGTATTATGATATTGATCGTCGCCAAAAGCTCTCATGTTGCTTCTCAGAGCAACATGAGAGTTATTGGCGAAGGATCTCGTCATTTTGAGCCTGGGTCAAGTGACGAGAACGTTACTTGAGCTGCCATCCTCCACGACCCGCGACCATGAGCATTAGGCTATCGCAGCCCCTAAAGAGGGAAAACCCCGAGGGAAAAAGAATAATGTGGAGAGTGATGGTGGAGTTTAATGGCGGGAGAGCCAAATGTAACCATGCTGCGCCAAACACGGTGCAACTGTGACTTACATAAAAGTTAAAAATGGGAGACAAGAAAGAGGGTAAGAAATATTGAAGGATCGCTATGGTATCCCGGGAAGTACGCCCCCCCCCCTCCCGTGTTTGCCAAAGATAGTAAACCCTATATGAAAGAAAAAGAACCCTAGGGTGCTCGAGGTCATGATGCCCTTACCAACCTAATGAAGAATAGCCTCGAAATAAATAGGAAGCACAGTCTATTCTTGGAATTTATTATAGAAAAATAGGGCTACTATCCCCTAATTGATAACGGTTTTCACCCCTTCTTACTTTTTAAAAATTGCTTTTGCTATTCGTCTCTGAATCTCTGAGCGTTCAGAAATCACTTAATTCTCCAGAAGATTGTATACATTGATTTGAACTAATATTACTTTACTAATATTATTTCAGCATTTAATTTTAACAATATTTCAATTAACATTAATTTACTTTAACATTCGAGGATTATTTTGAACCATAGTCAAGTGACATCTAAAAATACTCTCGTATCTCAATTCCCAGGTTCTCTAACTATTGACGACTTACCTCGTAATTTTGATTTTCGGTCAAATGAAGAGGACAACATTTGAGCTGGCATCTCATTTTCCAAACTTCCTCACCCTTCTAACATGAAAATACTGAGCCTCAACAGATTTTATGAGTATTAGCCTTTTTACACATTGGATCTTTAGTGGTATCAGGATTCCGCGGCATTTTAAAATTCATTCAAAAACTCAACTCAATTTGTGATTATTTTATCAAAAGATACTTAACGCTTTTGCACTTCGTTACTTATAATATTTCCATTACTATTATATTCCGTTACTTACAATATTGTAACAAAAAATTGTTTCAAACACAAATATTTGTATGTGTCATTCAGTCAAAAAAAAAATCACAAGTTAATGAAACTGTTGCTAGCTTGCTACTTACCCACTACTAGAATGAAGCTAATACATCAGATTCCATCACTTCTTTGAAGTATTTTGCATGTTCACCCCTAATTTATATATTATCAAAAGTGTCGTCGTTAGGTATCTTATCTCGTAAACAAATGACGTGTCTTTGCATTAATGAAGTAAAAGTACATTGAATTTTTATTTACTTCAATTGACTTATTTGTGTGACTAAAAATTGACTTTTGAAAACTAATTAATTACTTTCATGATAGGATAGATCATGTGGCTAGTACGGAAATTTTATTGTGATCAGAGATATGTCATTTTACATTTCATATGATCTTCCCAAAAGATTAAAAGTGATTAATGGGGAAAAGGGTAGTTAATTTGATTGAAAATAATTCTTTTCATATTTAATGTCCTAATATTAAATATGTGTGCAGCATATTTCCGCTGATGAATAATTCAATTGAAAAGAATACAAAGACAAAACAATTTAAAGACAGTTAACATCTTTCCAATAGAAGAACTATTTTAATTTTATTGTAGCCTCCCAATTCGGTTGTCAAAGAGGAGATCAAGATGATATATTAAATGTGAATTGAATGTGTTTGTTTTCACTAAAAGTGCTTTGAAATAAGTCTACAAAAAAGATTAAATACATTTTCGTGTAAGTTGCTAGTTATAAATCATTTATGAGTCAACTCGATATTTTTAATCATAAATGAAAAAATAATAAAATATATCTGTGTGCTAAACTTTTTCTATATTTCTCACAATGTTATTTCCTACACATTTATAGTACATTTATGTTTTTTTATGGATACATTTTAAAATTAACGAAATGAAAAACTACGCTTTGATGTGTTTTAGGAAGTTAAAAACCGAGAACAAAGCGCAGAATTTTTACAAAACAATAAATTACGCGGAATTGTTAAAAATACTCAATATGAACTTCATAAAATCTTAAATCTTTTTTAAAAAATTATTTTCTCAAAATTCACCAACTGTAAAGTAGATAAGTTTCGAGCTTGATGGACAAAAACTTTTCTTTCACGCTCATGTTTACATCTAATATGCCTAGTGAAAAACAGGAATCAGTAAATTATGAATATACCATATTAGAACATTTAAAAACCTCAATTGTTTAGCGGTCATGATCGTAAGTTCATGCCGGGGTTGCTTCTGTCTAGACGTGAGGTTGAATTTTGATGTCACTATTGTTAAAGACCTGTCATTTAGCGGGGTTGATGCGTGTTAAATCTATCGAGACTTCAAGTCCTCCACCCTCGGGCATAATGTGGAAATTAAAAGAATGAGATATAACTCATGTCTCGCTCTTGTAACTTAACCATGGTTAAAAATTACGAGGTCCTTCGCCAACAGCCCTTCAGTTTCTTCTAAGTATCAATGAGCAATGTTAATAAACAATCAGTGAACTGGACGTTTTTAAGATAAGAGAAAGCAGGAGATATATTTTTAATTATTTAAGATATTATCTCTCTCGTCTCTTCTCTTATAAAAATAATTTAAATTTTGATTTTAATAGTTGACCTCAAATTTTGTTATAAAAATCAAATAACCTAGTAATTGTAAATAATACTACAGCAACAACAGAAAACTTTGTTCAAAACAAGAATCTAGCCTCTGTTCAAGTCTCTTCCTCTATTCATTTCACTTCGTGCAAACAAAACAAATGAAAGAAGAAAAAAAAAGAAAACTGTATTGTGTAAAACTGTTAACGCGAAATTTGAAACTAGGTGGTACAATAGAAAAACAATTAAGGTACAGGTCTTGTTTATATTTATAATTTAAAGAAACGATGAAAAGAATAATTTTTTTTATTTTCAATTTGTGGTAAATTACCACTATCTAAAGCTATGGTGTTGTTTGTTAGTGAGTAGAGTAGGTAGACTTGTATACATTTTTTGAATAATAATAATACATTCAAGTACCCGTACTCCCCTTACATGTATTAGGAAAAACTTTTTACATTAACTTTAAACTCTCTCTCTCCCCCTCTGCTTTTTTTTATTTTTACTGACAAACTTTCTTCCACTTCTGATTTGTTAAAAACATACTTTCTTATCGGTAGAATTCTCACATATTTCTTACTTTAGAAGACTTTAACAAAATTTTATAACTTATAACTACAATTCCATTTATTCTTTTAAATTCTGTCACATTACTTTGGTGATCTACGCAATTTACTGTTAGCGTCTCTGGTCACCTAGCGAATTTCCTGACAGTTACATTTACTATTGACTTAAATTCTAAAACAAGGAACAGTCCTGGTTGCTTAATAACAATAATACTTTATTAAGTACTATCCTGATCACTTTACTGTGTGATCTCTATTCACGAGTGTCGACTCGATCATTTACTCACTGACACAGAGACTGCCCTGAGTCTGATTTTGATCTGAGGGGGTTGTGTAAGTGACATCTTACACTCGCCCCTTAACAATACGCTCTCTAGAGACGGGCTTTAAACACTGGAGATAACACATGTTAGCCAAGAAAATGAATGTTAGAAAGAATATAGTGGTTAAAAAAATTATGAGACCAATTTTTAATTGTTGATGTTTTTTATTCGAAAAATTGCGTGAATAGCAGAAGATAAGATTTCTGATCCACTGTCTTAATCACAAGAGTAATACAATTAAGTCAGAACGGGGACATTTAAAATACATAAGAATTGTAGAACTTTAAATTTGATTTTTTTCGAGAGACTTTCTTCGTCCTTTTACGTGTACTACAAAAAAATAGCCTTCTTTTAATCTATTGAGTTTGAGAAAGATGATGTCACAAACGTCGATTTTGTGCGTAAATGAAAATTCCAATGTAAGAAAGAAATGTTTGTAAGATTTTACTAAATATACACGGTAAAGAGGTCTTGGCGAAAGTAGCGAGCTGAAGGTGTCAATCTGATAAACATTATTTCAGTTGCGGTTGTCATACGTAACAGATGAAAACTATCCTGCTGGATTTTATTAATATCCGAGAGGAAAAAATTCGCTTCAATCTTGTCGACAGTTTACGCCAAACAATGTGAGGATTGATATAACTGTATTAAAAATGATTTGTTAAAAAAAATAAGTGTTTGACAGGATTTGTGATAACTTTCATGGTCCTTAGGATTTTACACAAGTTTCGAATTTTCCAATTAGATCAATTAAAAATATGGCTAATTATGTTCCATTTTTTTTTACTGTTATTTTTATTATTGAAGAAATTCTTAAGCTCTTTTCTTCTGAGTCCTTCGAATTCCTTCACACAACATTAAAACGTTTATTTTCATTCAAATCAATTGTATTCTATATTTCATTCATTTAGGCTCTTCCGAGCTAAAAATTTTATTATTTTTCAAAAATTTACTAATCTAATTAAAAATTTAAAGGCAAAACTTTAATCGAAAATAACTCGTCCTATTTCTCTCAGAATTATGTTACTTTTTCCAAAATTTTACTGGAATTAGTTTGTACGTCAAATTAAATATAATTACGCTTTTGATTTAAAAAAAAAAAAAAGAGGATTTCTTCGCGATTCTAAATTGAACTCTTCAACTGTTATGAATGTAAAATTTTATCGAAATCTCCAACTTTGATTCTGTTCTGAAATATAAAAATTTCTATCTCTTCCATTTTTATGAAATTTTTCTATACAAATTCCAGTTGCTTGGAATTCAAAGAATGAATTTTTGCTTTATATTTCTGCTTACTTTTGTCATTTCTAATAA